>JAHKKF010535141.1:0-48396 GCA_019740295.1 Labeo calbasu | reverse complement strand
CAAAAAACAATTTCTTTACAACTGAAGAAAAAAAACATGAACATCTTGGATGACAAGGGAGTCAGTACATTATATGTAAATCTTTGTTTTGGAAGTGGACTTCTCCTTTAACCATTTAACAGGTTTTTACTGATGAGTCTTTTACCATCAAATTCATTTTTTACAGTGTATGCATGCATGCAGCATCGCATACCACATGCATGAAACAATAGCTACAATCAGGGTTTCTTAAGTTTCTTATTTCATTCATTTTTTTTAATTATTAATTATTTGTACATTTTTGTGTGTAGTAATTAGTACAAATAATAATAATAATAATAATTTGTATACACACACACTTCTAACAACTGGATTTTTTGTTTACATATGGTTATAAAATTTATAGCTTCTAAATTTATAGTTATAAAATACACTGCTATTAAAAATCTGTTTTTTTATATTATACAGTAATAGGTTTGAGAAGCAAGAACAAAGACTCCATGTTTCATATTTAATGAACACCGTCTTTTGTTATGGGTTTGTTTTCTTTCCAAAAAACTATACAAACTAAAAACATAACTAATACAGATATAATATTTAGTTTCTATGACAACTGAATTATTTCGTTGTTTTTTGGTTTCAAATTTGTGCTCCAGGTCATTGTGCTGCAGCATCATATACACAACAAGATGAGTCAGTCTCCAACCATCAATGAAAACACACCTGTCACAACAACCTGACGCCCCATTGTGATTTTGTTTCTCATATTTTTGTTCTGAAGGCCTAACGAGGTATATTTGCCCACATGGAGTTCTGGAAAATTACTTTAGGCATGCTAGATAAGCATCTGAATGTAAATTTACAGAAGGTAAAAGAATGAGTCACAACAGATGTTTCCCTTAGTAGTCGACAGCCTTGAATAGAGCACGTCATTTATATCTGCAAGAGTAACATTATCATTCAGTTGAACTGAAAATAAGCAATGCATTACATTGCAGTTTCTAATAAAGTGTGATTTTGTTTTTTTTTCAAAAAATTGGCAAAAGCCAATTACACACATTGATTGAGGACTGTTAATTTTAGACTCTGGTTATAAGACAATATTTGCAATGTAAGAATAGGTAAAATAACAATAAAAAGTTTATTACAATTTGTCAAGCTAACAAATAGGAAAGAACAGATAATAATAGTGCTTTACCATAAGGAAAGAAAGAAAGAAAGAAAGAAAGAAAGAAAGAACAAACGAAAGAAAGGCTCAATAAAATCCGCTACAGACAGAGTTATTACAGTGACTAATTGTGTAATATTAGCATCATGTTGCTGCAGCAAAAATATTCATCTTCATTTCCATTATAGAAGTACTTATTTAAAGCACCACAAATGTGCCGTGTAAACACTGCGGTTTATTACTGTTTGAAGGAAGCTTTGTGTTAAAAATACTCCATTAATCCTGAATTTCATCATAAAAAGCTGAATTTCCACTTCCATTCATATTTCATTCTATATATTCACTCAAATGCATTAATTAGAATGAAAAGTATTAAAATTTACTGTTTTGATAACAAACAAGGAACAAGCCTCAAGCAAAACATGAAAAATATTCCACATTAAACATAATCAGTTTGCATGAACAGTACTGTTTAAAAGTGCAGCACTTGACAGTCACAAACATTACCAAATCGAATCAATCAAACAAAAGTTAATTTTCTTGGCCATTAAGAGGTGAATTTCACAAAATCATGTTTGTGTGAAATATATATAATGTGTCCTTACAGTGTTGAGCTAGTTTTGTAATTTTCATTCTTTTAAATGATTCTCATTAGAAGCTCATTACTGTTATTGAATATTTTTTATGAACTTTTTAATTAAAAATTCCAAAGCATAATTGAAAGGCAGTAGAACAAATGCTATCATGATGGATAATGACTTAAAATACACTTGGGATCGAAAAGTGCTTAATTGTCATTAAAAAAAAATGTTGCAATGGATTAAAACATTCTTAATTGTCCTAAAATAAGCTTCAGTTTATTTAAGTTTTTTTTTTTTTTTATTTATTTATTTATTTTTTTTTAAAGAGTACGAATTTACCCAAGTACCTCAATATGTACGCTTTTTTGAGTTCCCAAAAAAGCAATTCTCGCAGCAATGGCTTTAAAGTAGCCCAATTCCGCAGAAAAAACAGCGGACTTGGCAACACTGATGTTGGGTTTGATTAAGGTATTTATCTTATATCTAAATCTAATTTATTTGATGCATCTCAATTGCAACAGTTTGCTTGTTTGTTTGTTTATTTATGCATGCAGCATCGCATACCAAATGCATAAAACAGTTACAATCAGTGTTACTTAAGAGTGAATTTTTTTTGTGTCATTTTTGTTTAAATGATTTTTAAATTAATTTAATTAATTTAAATTAAACTTGTGTTCAAATGTGTGTTAAAAATACTCCATTAATCCTGAATTGCATCATAAAGTAGAATTTCCACTTTCATTCATATTTCATTCTATATATTCACTCAAATGCATTATTTAGAATGGAAAGTATTAAAATGTTCCTTGTTTTATCAAAACAGTACAAGCCTCAAACAAAACATGAAAAATATTCCACATTAAACAATCAGTTTGCATGAACAGTACTGTTTAAAAGTGCAGCACTTGACAGTCACAAACATTACCAAATTGAATCAATCAAACAAAAGTTAATTTTCTTTGCCATTAAGAGATGAATTTCACAAAATCATGTTTGTGTGAAATATATATAATGTGTCCTTACAGTATTGAGCTTGTTTTGTAATTTTCATTCTTTTAAATGATTCTCATTAGAAGCTCATTACTGTTATTGAATATTTTTATGAACTTTTTAATTAAAATTTGCAAAGCATAATTGAAAGGCAACAGAACAAATACTATCATGATGGATAATTACTTAAAAAAAATACACTTGGGATTGAAAAGTGCTTAATTGTCATTAAAAAAAAAAAATGTTGCAATGGATTAAAACATTCTTAATGGTCCTAAAATAAGCTTCGGTTTCTTTCAGTTTTTTTTTTTTTTTTTTTTTTTTTTTTTGTAAGAGTACGAATTTACCCAAGTACCTCAATATGTACCCTTTTTGAGTTTCCAAAAAAGCAATTCTCGCAGCAATGGCTTTAAAGTAGCCCAATTCCGCGGAAAAAACAGCAGCAATTTCCACTTTCATTCATATTTCATTCTATATATTCACTCAAATGCATTAATTAATTCCTTGTTTTATCAAAACAGTACAAGCCTCAAACAAAACAAGAAAAACATTCCACATTAAACATGATCAGTTTGCATAAACGGTACGGTTTAAAAGTGCAGCACTCGACAGCCACAAACATTATCAAACCAAACCTAATCAAACAAAAGTTAACTTTCTTGAAGAGGTGAATCTCACAAAATAATGTCTGTGTGAAATATATAATGTGTCCTTACAGTGTTGAGCTTGTTTTGCAATTTTCATTCTTCTAAATGATTCTCATTAGATACTCATTACTGTTATTAAATATTTTTTATTAACTTTTTACTTAAAAATTGCAAAGCATAATTGAAAGACAGTAGAACAAATACTATCATGATGGATAATTACTTATTTAAAAAAAACAACAACAAAAAAAAAAAACACTTGGGATTAAAAAGTGCTTAATTGTCATTAAAACAATGTTGCAATGGATTAAAACATTCTTAATGGTCCTAAAAAAAACAAATAATCTTACCCAAGAGTACAAACTTACCCAAGTACCTCAATATGGACCCTTTTTTGAGTTCCCAAAATAGCAATATTCTGCCAGACAAGGCCTGGAGGAAGCAAAAAGGCACCAAGTTGTGAGGATATGGAAACCCCAGAAGCTCTTTCCTTTGTCCATATGTATGGGCTCTGGCTTTCTGAAGCTTTCTGAAGTAGTAAAGCGCACTGCATGGGCTGTTTTTGGGGAAATGTGGTCAGACATTAAAGGTTTTCACACTGTTGCTTTTTGACACAGGAATAGTCGTTAAATTGATTCTTCCAGTCCAGCATGTAAGAAAGCCAGCGGTGGAACTGAGACTTCCACTGGAACTCCACTTCATCAATACTCACTACAGCACAGACAGAGAGAGAGAAAGAGAGAGAGAGGAGAGAGAATGAGGCAGGTCAAATTTGGGACAGAAGGATATTGGATTTATCATAGTGCAAATGAGAAGAGAAGCCATTTAGACCTGAGAAACATTCAGGAGGCCGCATGACCGCCTGAGTTTGTGCAGCGGTGCATGCGTGAATTATCCTGGTAACAGCCCTAATGAAAAAGTGATAAATTGCTTTACATTTTTCTCATCATGAAGCCATATATTCAACTTTGATCGAGCGGAACCAAAACCTCAATCAAATATTCAAAGCTCTGCTCAGTGTTTTGGCCTGTTTACAATATGCACAACCCGTCCAAAAATAAGGTTGGAAATATTCCCTGATGTAAAAATAATTGTATGACACCACAAGACTGTACATTTACAATTTTATGGTGCATTTTGACAAATGTCATTATGCATTTGAAATGTTTTTAAATTCCTCAAAAAGTCATTTTAGGTGAACTATTTCTTTAAAAAAACAGCTTCTCTGAGCAGCATGCTAACATAATCATGATTAAACTACCCAGCAGACACAAATAGCATGACCTTGCTAATAAAGAAAAAGTTAACAGCTGGTTACCCGCTGTAAGGTTATTTGTGGAAATTCTATGTTAGAATTCTTTGCATAATTTTCTAATCTTATTTTCATAGAGCATTCACTTCTGCTGAATATGCTACTAAAATGTTACTATTTTAGCTCCCTTACTTTCATACGCAAGTGCTATAGTTAAAAGAAAATAGTTGAGAATAGAGATTCACGGCTTGCATGGCAACATAATGTCACTTGATCCGTGTCACACAAAGAGAGCGAGAGAGCAGAACAGGGCAGAATAATAGTGTTCTTTATTTAGAATGAAATCAAGTGAGCGAACTTTATGACTTCTCACAATCATGAAAAGCTGCTTGTGAGAGAATCACTAGAAAATCAGGGACAAGCACATTTGTGATTAGTGTATGAGTCAAAAAAAATTTCCAACAATTTGCCATTTGATATTTTTAAAAGGGAAATCAGCATATGAGTCAATCCCGTTATGCAGTAACTTTTCAGCTATGTAACTTTAAACAATAAGGGTGGTGCTGCAGTTTAAGAAAGCATTTCTATACTTCCAACACTGAAGAAAAAAACAATTCTCACAATTCTTACTTTCTTCAGTTGTAAAAAGAAAATAAATTTCATGAGGAAAACATCACAGAATTTCTCTCCATATAGTGGACTTCAATGGTGCCCCCAAGTTTAAACTTCCAAAATGCAGTTTAAATGCAGCTTCAAATGGCACTAAATGATCCCAGCTGAGGAAGAAGGGTCTTATCTAGTGAAATGATATGTCATTTTTTAAACAAATTGACAATTTATATACTTTTTAACCTCAAATGTTTGACTTGTCTCGTCTGCGATGTGCCATCTGTGTAATCTGGGTCAATATAGTTAGGGTAGGTCAAAAAACGTCTTGTTTTCTTCTTCAATGTCAAACTTGCCCTACACTGCTGTTTTACCTTTTTTTTTTTTTTTTTTTTTGGAAAGGGTGTTTAATATTCTTTGCACGTTCACTTTGTAAACACTGGGTCGGTACTTCTGCAGCGGAAGGATTTCTGCAGGATGACTTTGAAGTTGAGGAACAAAATGAAATGGGAGTTTTTCAACACACCCTAACTGTATTGACCGTACTGACCCGGAAAAAAAAACAGTTTTCACACAGACCTAGACGAGATGAGTGTTTGAGGTTAAAAAGTATATAAATTGTCAATTTGTTTTAAAAACAACCAATCGTTTTGCTAGATAAGATCCTTCTTCCTTGGCTGGGATCATTTAGAGCCATTTGAAGCTGCATTTAAACTGCATTTTGGATATTCAAACTTGGGGGCACCAATGAACTCCATTATATGGAGATGATTCCTGTATTTTTTTTCCTGAAACATAATTTCTTATCGACTGAAGAAAGAAAGACAAACATCTCTGGATGAAAAGGGGGAGAGTAAATTATCTGTAATTTTTTGTTCTGGAAGTGAACTTCTCCTTTAAAGGTCAGAATTGCAGGTCCTCAAGTCCTCAGAATTGCACGTTTATATCCCACTATTACTCGCAACTGCAAGTTTCTATCTCAGTTCTGAGAAAAAAAGTCAGAATTGTAAGAAAAAAAAAGAAAAAAAATAATTGTGAGATTTTATCTTGCAAATCTGACTTTATATCCCACAACATTAAGTTCTCACAATTCTGAAAAAAAGTCATATTGTGAGAGAACTCAAAACAACTTTTAATTCAGTGGCGGAAACTGGCTTATATATCAAACTTTCAGAAACATGCACTTTGATCACTTATACCAGGGGTCACCACACTTGGTTCTGGAGGGCCGGTGTCCTACAGAGTTTAGCTCCAACCTTAATCAAACACACCTGAACCAGCTTATCAAGGTCTTGATAGGTATACTTGAAACTTCCAGGCAGGTGTGTTGAGGCAAGTTGGAGCTAAACTCTGCAGGACACCGGCCCTCCAGGATCAAGTTTGGTGACCCCTGATTTATACAGTAGCAAGAAAGCCATCAAACCCATTGCTAACACTCACTGAACTTCATGCTGTTGTTTTCCCTCCAAAATGATGTCACTTCCTGGAAGATGATACTATTAAGGAACTGGCTTTTGTTAAGTAAAGAGATTTTACAAAAGCATGAGAGTATAAATTAAAGTGATTTAATTTTCATTAAACCTACATCTACTTATTTCTAAAATTGTAAGTTCGATATTCCATTAATATTCTATTTTTTTTTATCTATTATATGAAGACATAATGGAGAATGATAACACACTGCATTGTATGAACGACCCAAATAACTGCTTTCAAATTCATGAATTTTTATATTGCTAATGTTTAATTCTGGTTTTTGGTTCAATCCCCAGAAGTAGCGTGCCACGAGCGATCACCGTTGTGCTCTTGATCAAGACACTTAATCCCAGGATGCTCTGGGGGGGATTGTATCTGAAATAAGTTCAAGGTGTCAACTTGGTTCAGACTCCATAAATCACTGTTTACTGTATAGACTAATGTTTGGTATAAAAGCAGAGGCCAAATGGAGTTACGTCTTGACATGAACCCACTATAGCAAATCAGCTACTAGGTATGACTAGGTGCTGCATCACTAATTAATATTCATGAGTCAAGGGTTTGTCGTTCTTATGCCCCAAACTCTTGTTTGTGGGTAAGCGTAGCAGTCTCAAAAGAGTAGGCGCGTCTGCAAATCTCCTGGGAACGGCTTTGCCGTCACAAGCGTCAGAGAGACTGCACACTGCCCGCAGTGACGATAATTTAATTTGCGCATATGTGCATTTGTATGCGCAGTCACTGGCGCCTGACCTCCAGTACATAAACAAGACAAGGCTTTCTCCTGCAGCTCTCAGTGTATTTCTTCACCTAGACTCAAATCAGAATCGATTCATTCCATTTCAGTGTCAAATTCAATTCTGCTCCCTACGGTCGCACTACCTGGAACTCCAATTCTCTTCCGTTTTCTACCACCGATAATTCTGACAGCCAGAACTTCGGGAGTTTCCACACGCTACACTATTGAGCGTCACCTTGCAAAGACCTCCAGAAAGCCGATTAAAAGCATCAGTCTATATTCATTGCTGAAATCAGTAATGACAGCTGTGAAGACAGCCCGAGGTTTACAAGATGATTTTAAGTGTGCCAAAAGCCGTTTAAATATACAAACGCACAAGCATCCGCTTCCAGTACATAATGCTGTGACTTGCTCTCCCACCTTATGTTTAGTAACGCACTTAAAAGCTCACATCCCTCACCGCAGGGCTCGAAACAGACCACAAGCTACATGTTCAGTCAAAAAAGGTTTAAATGAGCGAGGAACTACAGCAAAATGCTCTTCGGTGTGGCAAAAAAACATGTCTTTTCATGGAAGAAGCTCTTTTTTCCTTTCTCATTTTGGGATATGATGTCACAAAAAGGCACACGTTTAGTTGCAGGTGCCTCGATCACTTTTATTCTCAGTTTCTCTTCAGATAGCTTCCACTGGTGATCTTTTAGTTCTCAAAAACAAATAGAATATCAAACCTACTTCACCTGATTACATGTATAATGGATAAAATGGATGCGCGGCCAAGACTGAAGCATTCAAACCCATTCACGCTGAATTTAAATTGATGGCGTTTTTACATAGCAGCATTTCTGCAACATATTTCTCCATTACACATTATCCATGTGTCCTTATGAATACATTCTGAACGGCTGTAACAAGTACTTGCTATTCATGGCAGGGACAAAACAGCTTCTGAGGAAACTGTACATTTCAAGCTCAAGATCCAGGATTCCAGGCCAAATTGTGCTACTCGTTTTATTTTGTCATTCCAATCTATGAATAACTGAAGACATTCACTTTTTTTTTCTTTTCCCTGTAAGGCATCTAACTCAAGTTACATGGCTTGGTTCATACAAGCTGAAATGTTATTAGTGATGCTTGCTAACAAGTTTTGCACCTCAAAAATGACGTAACAGGTGAAAAAAAAACATGGGAATTGGCTGTTTTGACTTGGATTAGGAAACGATCACGTTCTAACCACCTAGTAACACACTAAAAATTATCTCAATCAGTGAATCACGACACTAACAATGCAAAGGTCATAGGTTCGATTCCCAGGGATTGCATTAACTGACAAAGGGTTTACCAAGTTTTTTAAAGTTAAATTTAAGGCTTTTTTAGACAAAGAAATAAAAAAAATACTGTACATTAGGGGTGTGCAAAACTCAATACTTTCAAAAGCTTTGTTGATAACAATAAATAGATAATATTTTGCTGAGTGAGTTTTTGTGCTGGTACAATGACTGGTTTAGGTATGTTGTGGACTCAAGGTGACATTCCTATTATTCATATTCTATGCAGTAATCAGTTCACAGCAGTAATAGAATTTTTTTATTAAGGGACAATATCTGCCATATTTATACTAAGTGATTTCCAAGGTGTTTATTATTATTAATATAAGGCATTTTTTCTAACAATCAAATTCAATTTACTTAGAATAACACAGTATATGGCTTTTATCAATCCAATGAAATCAACAAATCCATCTCTGCTGTGCAGAGGTGACACAAAAGCAGCATTAGAAGTGGCATTAACATTTACATTGCATTTACAATTGCATAATTAATTGCATAAATAATCCTATGAGATTGAGATATTTTCATATTTTCTAAAATGATTTAAAAGAAATTGAACTTTTTATTTCAAAGCTACATTAAAAACCACTGTCTTAATGAGCGATTCGAGTCATTCATTCAATTGATTCGCTCAAATGGCAAAAGGAACAAAGTAAGCGACTGTCTTCATGAATGGGTTACTAAATCATTAATTAAACTGATTCATTCAAAATGCATATTAATTAATTGAAGTAACAAATCACAGCTGTGTATTGCTCATAGACGCAAATCTGCTTTGTTTCATTTTGAGATTTAGCAAAATAAAGGAAAAACAAACAATAGTGACAACATTGTGTATAAAATGTATCTGACAATGTTAACTTTTCATTTATTTAACTGTTGTATAAAATGTATATCATTTTTGCAATTACGCTGATATTTGGGAAAACAGCACTCTGGTCATGTGATTTTGTGATATACCGGTATTTATATCATATGATGTAGTTATAAGACAAAAACAGGGCAAAATGCCCATGCATCTTAAATTTTGGGGGCATATAACAGCAAACATTATGCAGTGACAGCATAAGTGACTGACTCAATGTAAAACTATAATTACAATATCCTCATAGATATCACACACCCCACAAACTGTCACATAAACAAAAAAAATCCAAAAAAAAACATAACGCTAATTAGATGGTATTAAGTCAAAGTCTCATCTAAAATTTATAAGCAAAAACAAGACTTTTTATGAGCTTAAATTTGAAAAATCCAAATGAATCCTTCTTAAGGATCCATGAGAACCCTGTAAAAGCATCTGCCAGATGCATAAATCTACATGTAAATAACTGCAGTGCCTTTGAAACACTTAACCACCTCCAGTCCCGCATTAAGCTCCGCTAGCTGGCCAGGTCTGCACTACAGGTGTCCTCGAGAGACTAGAAGACGACACATGTGCTGGCCAGGCAGAGCTGGAGAGACAAGCAGAAGCGAGCGTGTCATGATTTTCTTTGTTTATGAGGTGTGGGTGGACGGCTGTTCTCATTGTGTGACTCTCACCTGTGACATACTGCAGTTTTGGCAGGAAACTGTCCCAGAACTTGCACTGCTGGGCTCGAAGCATCCGGAGGGTTTGTGACAGGCCAGTGTTAAGCGTGACATACTGCTGATGTTCCAGCGTGAACGGCGGCCAATCCGTTCCCTCCGCGCTCGGATCCCTGAGACGTCAAGCAAGGAAATCAAGCAAAAGGTCAGTTTACGTATGCCGCCAAGTTACATCAATACATTTGTGCCCCAAAACAACTCAAGCTTTAAAAAAAAAAAAAAAAATCAATGCAATGACTCAATAGCTACGACGTTTACACGCT
Source organism: Labeo calbasu (assembly GCA_019740295.1). NCBI lineage: Eukaryota > Metazoa > Chordata > Actinopteri > Cypriniformes > Cyprinidae > Labeo > Labeo calbasu. Next base: position 37,783 of record JAHKKF010535141.1, on the reverse strand, counting down.
CTTGTAAAGAACACCTTGCAGTCCTTTACAACAAGAGGCTTTGAATCTTAATGCACAATCCCAGCAAAGTCTTCATAACAAGCTATTCACGGAATTGCACTCAATACTTTTCATAAGCGAGCCGGCCCATTTCGGGAAAAGATTAACTTCAGCGTGTTCTATTGTGATCTTGTTTACTGATCATGTTCATTGATGTATTAGCATCGTGTCGTTCCCCTGCAGCGTGAAGAGTGTATGAAGTGTTAATTGAAAGAAACTAAGCTTGCTCACAGCCACAATAAAGCCTGTCTCTGCTTCTCCATAATTTATGCCAAACAAATGAGGATGCTAATCAACACTAGCCTGCCAGCAACACCAAGACTTGCATTTTTTTTTTTTTTTTTTTTTAACACATTAACTGAAAAAGTGTGAGCAGACGAAAGCCTGTCTCATCAAGATATTATGGATTAAACAACTTCTCCAAATCTGCACTGGTTTATACTTTTCTCAGCTATAAATATAAACAATCCCCCTCAGTGTTTTTAGTAAATATATACAAATACATACAAAATAGTCTTATAAACAAATAGGAGCACAATATTCTCTGTATTAAAGGAACAGTTCAGTCTACAATGAAAATTTCTCATTCTAACACTGACATTTTTCTTCTGTGAAAAACAAACAGTCAGAATGTTTACATACAGTGAAAGTGCAATATTCTGTCAGATGCTTCAAAAGGGACAAAAACAGCACCATAAGGGTTATCCATGTTAAAGTCCTAATATGCATCCTTTACGAGTAGATAAGGTACAACGTTGTCCCTATAAGTAGGGCTGAAACAATTAGTCAACACTACTGACCAGGGGTCACCAAACTTGTTCCTGGAGGGCCGGTGTCCTGCAGAGTGTACCTCCAACTGTCCTTAACACACCTGCCTGGAAGTTTCAAGTATACCTAGTAAAACATTGATCAGCTCGTTCAAGGTGTGTTTGATTAGGGTTGGAGCTAAACTCTGCAGGGACACCGGCCCTCCAGGACCGGGTCTGGTGACCCATGCTATTGCCTAAATGACAACTATTCGACTAATCGACAATTTCGTTGACACCTTTGTCATTTCATCTCATATGACGTAATGTAAGGGCCTGCAATTACACGGTTTGACCAGTGTGGCTCTGTGGCGCAAGACTGTAATTCAGTCCTATTATTTCATTAATTCAGTAATTAAATGTAATTCATGTCATTCAGAAATGTTTATGAGAAGTGCAAACAAAGCCGAACCAATTGTGTGTGGGAAAGTTTTACAAAATTACAAACAAAAAATGGATACACATGCTGCCATCATAACAACGTCGATATGTGTGCACAAGCTCTGCAATCGGCACTTAAGGGAAGTCACATCGCTTTATGTAATCGTCTGCTATAAAGCAAGCAGCTTGAGAGAATTAAGTTTTAGAATTACAAGAATTACAACTTGATTTTCTGCTATAAAGCAGCTTTATATGTATATGAATAGGTGTAGAATATGTATGACTCATTGCAAAATCTGAATCGATCAAAGCACACTAATTAATCAGTAAAAAACAAAACGACGATTAGTCGATTAATCGGTTCAGTAATCGTTAGATTAATCGATTATCAATATAATTTTTTTTGCAGCCCTATCTATAAGGGAAATATTCGAGTGACAAGATGTTGTTCCATAAAGATATCATTTTGCACATTTTCTCCCCTCACAGTGCATGGATGAATAAAAGTCATATGTGTTTGAAATGACATTAGAGTGAGTAAATGATGACAGGATATTTATGTTTGAGCGAATCCAGACAAAACATAAGCTCATGAAGTAGATTGTGTCAGATTTACACTCACCCACTTCTAGCAAAGTTGCTCCAGTGCTCCATGATCCTCCTGCTCAGAGCTTCCTCCTCCTTAGAGAATCCCATGGTCTGGTTTAGAGGAATCCCAAAAACAAACGGGATTTCATCCCCGTGCATTACACCCATCCACCGAGGCCAGGGGTTGAAGCTGGAGCGATGGTTAAAGAGGAACAATCGGGCATTGCCACCATTCTCTACATACCTACGGGCAAAATCTAGTAAAGGGCAGGAGATATAGCAGTCACCCACCATCCAGCCTAGGGCTTCTCTGTTCTTTGGCTCACTCTGCTCATCTGTCCAATCAGTATACTGAAAAGCAGCCGCCTCTCTGGCTATGTCACTGAAACCAGGGAGGCCCAAGGATACACCTGCGAGGAACTGGTCTCGACTGATAAGACTCTGGTTATGGATGCCAAATCCAGGTGCGCCATAAACAAGAAAGTATGTACCTTCATCCCTGTTTAATCCCAAAAGAAGTTCAGTTTTCAGAAAACGTCCCGACTGGATTAAGACATTCGGCATGTCTGCGAGAAATTCTCCGTCCACTGTTGGTGGAAAAGGCACACTTATTAGCACTGGATCAGGAATGACTTCGAATTGATGACCGATTATCTTTTCAGGTTCAACTGCCCTTAAGCAAGCTTCCGTATCATCCATAGATGGTCCAAGTGGGCAGTTCAGAAGCTGAGCCAGAGTCAAGGAACGGTTCCAGGCCTGAGCTGGCTCCACTGCCGCCCACACAGCATTGGGACTGCCACTCTGGAGAATTGCACGGGAGAATAGTCCATGGCTGCCCTGCGAAAGCAAATGGTGTCCCACAGAGCCAGCACCAGCACTTTCTCCAAACAAGGTCACCCAAGATGGATCACCCCCAAATGCAGCAATGTTCCTTGACACCCAGCTGAGAGCTAGGCGCTGGTCAAATAGACCAGCGTTACCTTTAATGCTCTTACTTTCAGGTAGAGATAGGAAGCCCAATGGTCCTACTCGGTAGTTCATGGATACCACCACCACCTGTTGCGAATGGCTGAGGAAATGCCCATTGTACATTTCCAGGGATGCGGTACCTGTGGAAAAACCTCCACCGTAGATCCACACCATAACTGGGACTAGGGGTTTGGCTCGGTTCTGGAGGTCAGTTGAAGGAGTCCAAACATTGAGGTACAGGCAGTCTTCGCTAATTCTGGTGTTGGGATTCCACATCTCAGCTCCAGGGAATCCTGGGTACAAAATATCTGGATCTTGGAAGCATGAATTGGAGTACTGGGTGGCATCTCGTATCCCTTTCCAAGCCTCAGCAGGCTCTGGTTGTTTAAAGCGAAGCAGGTTCAATGGAGGCTTGGCGTAGGGGATCCCAAGGAAGGCCCCGACATACTCTGAACCACCCGGCACAGGAAGCCTCAGTCCCCTGACTCTGCCTTTGTCAGTGGAGACGATCAGTTCATCTTGCCCTGCTACCAGATGTAAGAACAACAGAGCCAGAACTGGCAAAGTAGATCTGATGCGAATGCCCATCATGATGTCTTCAAGGCTGATAAACAAAATCATAAAGAGATCAATATAAGCTTCAATCAATCAAAACAAAACAAGTCATGTTCTGTTTGGGGTTCCAGAGAACCTAGACCAGGGGTAAGCAAGTTCGGTCCTAGAGAGTTCAGCTCCAACCCTGAAAAAAAACCTCACCTGCCTATAGCCTAATGCCACGTTCTAGACAAGGTTGGAAGAGGGAACGTCTGAAATGTTAAGCGAGTTCCAGTCAATCACGTCACATTAACATATTTCTGTCAATTACAGAAAAACAGCGGAAAAAAACAAACAAACACAAAATGCTGCCTTTCGATCTGAAAACAGCTGACGAAAAGCTAACATTAAGGTATCATTTTATAAACTTAATGTCTAATGTTTTTAAATTTGACAAATGGTAACTCCACACTGTGCTTGTTGGAAACAGTGACGTCAAATGACGCATCCCTGCCGAGATCAGGGTAGATCGATCTGCCCCGAGTTCACAGATCGGATATCTGACTTCAAGCAGTGTTCCAGACGTTATTTCCAAGTAGGAGGTGGGAAAAGTCCTAATTCTGAGTTGTCTGAAACGCAGCATGAGTAATCCTAAAGACATTGATTAGCTTGTTCAGGTGTGTTTGATTAGGGTTGGAGCTGAGCTCTGCATGGCTGCAGCTCTTTATGACCAAACTTGCCTACCCCTGACCTAGACCATATTAACAAGTATCAGTCTGCTGTGTTTTGATTAGGTCATAGGAACTTATTTAAAGTATATGACACAAAAGACAGTTAATTTTTAAAATTAATTGTCAGTGGAGTCTCTGGGACCCGAAATATAAAGACAACTGCAACAGAACATCAGGGTTAACAAAGAATGATATCATAACAGTATATTTTTTCTAAAGGTTGGCTCTCCCCTGTGACAAAACAGCATATTGTGACATTACACGGCTACACAAGTAAGGCAGGAGCCAGCAGAGACAGTCAGACAGCTATTAATGACACCTCGGTTTCAGCTTACTCCAGATGGAGAGGAAAGCTCAGACAATCAAAATGCGCTCTATGACTCACTCAGTATGATGAGACACCCAACAACCCCTACAACCCTTCTCCTTTTCCAGATTACTCAGCTCCAAGTGCAAAAATAAGAAAATAAAATAAAAAAAAATCGATTTCTAAAATTAGACACCCTGATTGCTTGTTGTGATACTGGGTAAATCCTGCTTGATTAATATGGCCTGCCTGCACCAGACAGATTGACCCAGAAGACTGAGCTTCTACGTTATTGAGAAGAACTACTTTCCTTAAGCAGAAAATGCACCAAACAAAGCAGCTTCATGAGTGACATGACAGCTTCAGGGTTGGCACACTGGGACTGTTGTTGACAATGCGGTAAATTAACTTGTAAGCGTTTGTTTCCTCAAAATCTCTTTACCGTGGTGAGAATTTTTACTCTTCTTTGATGTCATGATGAAAGGAGACGCTCCTAATCTCAAAAACACTAAAAATCACAACTTTCCTCAAATCTTGTAGAAGGCAAACAATAATGAGCGTCTGAAAAATGAAGACTCTAGCATGTAAAACGTAATTGTAAAACTGGTATTTTTCTGAAGATTTCAAATGCTGTGCTGTCTCTGGGGCAGTACTTTTTCAAATGTTACTGATATGTACCCTTTAGGGGTAAATAAGATACAAATGTGTACCTTTTGAAAAGTCGCCGCCCCAGAGACAGCTCTTGTAATTATTTTTCTCTAAGAGTGTAAAGTATTCTAGGTTGTTTACTGGCCAAACTCAAAGAATCCCACTTTAAGTCTACAAGGTATTCTAGCCCATAGATGTGCCAATTTATGGATCTTTTTTTCCATCCTCCATCTGTTTATTGTCTGTCAGGTGAAAATTGAAAGTCTGATGGCTTACAAAAGTAATAGCACACCTCTCCTCAACAAGCTGCATGATTTGAGGTATCATTTATCAAACTGTGCAGTCCATATTACAAGTTTATGCTTACATTAAAAGTTTAGATTCAGTAATTTTTTTTTTCCCAAGACACTAATACATGCATTCAGCAAGAGTTGAAAATTAAAAGAGAATTAATCAAATGTGACAAAGACTACAGTATTACTCTTTTACTGTATTTTTGATCAAATAAATGCATTCTTGGTGAGACTTCAAAATCTAACCCCAAACTTTTAAACGACTGTAAATATTCAAAGTTAGAGGTTCATCATCATTCAATCATAAATGTACACAATAATAACAGGCACCACTAATTATTAGATTTTACTTGTAGATTAAGCCAGCAATACTTTGATTAATGTCTTAACGTTAATGGTTCATATTAGATTACCCCAATTTATAAATCAAAGTAAACGATAGGGCTTTGCCGTAGGAGGTCTATCACTAATGAGGAGCCAAACTGAACAAAAGGACAAAGGACTACATCTCAGTTTAGTCAGAATCCACATTATTTTGGCAATTTAATGCCTGACTGATGAAACAAATCAAACAAAAATCATATGCAACAAAGAATTCTTTAGAGACCTTGGCAAGTAATGGCACCTTTTCAATCAACATTTAGAGGATAATATGCTAAAATGTCTTTGTAAGATGGAGAATTTACTGCCTGTAATTCAAATATATACACCTTATTAATGTCAGGACCAAAGAAAGACTGCAATAGAGAAAGAGAGGAGCAGGGGTCAACCCACACAAAGCATAAAACGGCTTGCGAGAGATGTATTAGAGAGGGAACTAATGACGGATTTATCCATCCGACAGCAGCATCATAACACTGGCGCCAGGTTCATGTAAATGGCATGTTTAATGTCAGGAGATCCCTGAAGATCCACAGCACTTTATCCGACCGACAATGCAGAAAGACAACAGCAAATCTCCTGTGTCTGCAGGTTGAATTGAGAAGATAAGACTCTCTCTTTCCCCTTTTCATTTTGTCCCTTTAGACCAAGCCTTCAGACAAGTTTGTTTCCCTCTTCACTCATATCTTTGTCTCATCTTAGACACACATTCTTTTTTTTGAACCTTTGTCTAAGAGAAATCAGACATTTGGGTAGAGTTGTCAAAAACCTCTGAAGTGGATCTCAATAAGACCCGAGAGGACGGCGTTTTGGGACTTTCGTTGCAGTTCTTAGGACGAGCACCATACCTTTGTAAAGGCCAATTCGAACATTTGGCTTAAAGTCAACATTAAATGGCATTCAAACCCATTTTGCTTCCATAATGTGGCACATTTTCAAATAAAACAGGGTATTCTGTAAGAATAAAAAACGTAGGGCCAGATTTTACTCATTTCCCAACTGATTGGATAATGAGAAATGTGCACTTTATACTACAATAGATAATTTTTGGAGTGATTAATAAGCAAGGGTAAAGTCTAACTTTAAATTCTTGAAGTAGACTATTATTAAATACAATAAAACACTCAATAAAACAGTCCTCAGGCCTAAGATTGTTTGGAAAACTAAAATAGCAGTTTGGCTTTTTTACTTTGTATGATAATGATGGTTTAAAAACATCATCATACCGGGCAGGAATCCATCAGTCTACATGTTTTCCTCCAAAATCGATATCGGTTCAGCAAGGGCTGCGGAAGACTCAAAATATCCACCCACATGCACACATCTTCAACAGACAGAGGGTTTTACCAAACGCTTTTAATAAAGGAAGCTCCTATAATATATCCCAGCGCCAAATGCTGCAGCTGTGACGTCTGCCTTCGGTAATAATAGTTCATGGCGTCATACCTGCGTCTGTTTGTGACTCTCCCACAGTCCCTCAACAAGAACGCCCCCCTACCAGCACTCTCCAAAGGCCTGCCAAACAAGCCCCCGGATCTGTGCTGGGCAGTTTGGAATAAGATCTAGCACATTTCTACATTCTGACTCACTCCAATCTCCAGTTATTCTATATCAGAGTGAGGTGCACACAAACTGGCACTAACTTCATGGGTGAGTCAGAAGAGCATGATGGGAGTTATCGGAGGAATGCTGCTGCACTGTTTTCTCTTCGTGATTCGTAACCTTTTTAGCAAAACATGCAGATATGTGAACAGCTATGGTGGTCGACTACATGCTAAATGCTGATAAATCTAGGAACGACATGTACTGTATCAATCAGGTGCCTTCTAAAGCCAGTTCAAATGTTACAAAATTATTCAATGGCTTAACGGTACAGACTAAACTCTATGAGAGAAGAAAAAGGACCTGGTGAGAGGAAAGAACAGTCTGTCATAACTCCTGCTCTATCACAACAAGCTGATTCCAACAAATTATTTCCACTTGATTTTAGAGTAAAGAAATACAGTGATTTCAGGGTCAATGACATGAGGGATTGAATGGTAAACATAAAGAGTGCAAAGACCAAAGTGGTGTACATTTGCAGCCAAGATGGTGTAAAAGAAAGAAAGAAAAAGAAAGAAAGGAGAGAAAAAAAAGAAAGAATGCAAGAAACAAACAGAAAGCAAGAAAGAAGGAAAAGAAAGAAAGAAAAAAAGAAAGAAAAAAGAAAGAATGCAAAAAAGAAAGCCATGTGAAGCATGTTTCTCTAATTAAAGTAAATTAAACATAATATTTGAAGCACCCATATGGTTACTTAAAACTTAATACGTTTATTTTTAAATTATGATTCATTTATCATTTTGCTGGGCACTCAAAGTTTCAATTTTAGTTTAAACGAAGCTAAAACTGCAATAAAACTGGCAGTCTATATTTAAATGTTCAAAAGTCTGACAGTATGTTTTTTAAAATAAATGTATACTTATATGCAGTAAGCATGCATTAGATTTCGTTAAAGTTACAAAATATTTTTATTTGAAATAAAAGCCATTATTTTTTAACTTTCTATGCATCAAAGAATCCTGATAAAAATGTATAAGAAAAAAAAACAAAAAAAGTAATGAGGCTGAAAACTCAGTTTTGATGGCAGGAATAAATTACATTTTAATATATATTAAAATAGAAAACAGTTATTTTAAATTAATTTAAATAAAAATTCACAATACCACTTTTTTACCGTATCTTTGATCAATAAAAATGCAGCAATGGTGAGCATAAGTGACTTTTAAAACACTTTAAAAATGTTGTGCAACATTAAAGTTGCCAAAAGTGAGCGTGACAGACATTACTCGAATGTCAAATTATTTTATCAATAGCAACTCATGTACTTGATGTTGTCCGCACAAACTCTTGTTTGCAGAAAACTTCAGTGGCAGCTACATTCCCACAGATTTAACGGGATCGATACTCCGCACTCCTCCAGACACACTGCTCCCTGTGCCAGCGCTTACAATGGGCCCATTAGACAGTGTGCTGTCGGACACCGCTGCTCCTGCCAGCCAGCCCACAAACTCGGCCATAAAACACCCAACATGCCACATTTATGACTCAAATGCTGTCAGACGTATATACACAAAATCTAAAACTCTCTACCATAACAAAACTTACCAGATTTCATAGACGTGATTTAAAATCTTGATCTGTCTAGATCTCAGTCCGGTGTTAGTGCAGCTGAGAGTCGACTGTAACTCATACTAGGGATGGGTCAGGATGATTAACTATCCGCTGGTAATCCAACAAATGATTAACCTAATGTATAAACCATAGAAAAGGCAAAAGTTCAAGGTTTGTTAAAAAACTCTGTGGAAATCGCTTAGGGCTGATGCAGTAACTATTTGATTATTGAGAAATGTCTAAAAATAACAGGAAACGTCTGTTGCCTTTAAAAGGTTGTGTAACAACACTTGTTACTACAGTACTACAGTTTTAATTATTTATTAGTTTTTTTTAAGGAGATGAATGTAAAGCCAGTTGCTCAGAGAGATTTTAGCACACTAACACGTTAAACTGTCAGCATGCTAAAACGTCTATGAAAAATTGATTGACTAAATGCATCCTCATTGCAGCACAGCCAAAACAGTTATCAGAACACCACTTCTGTAACAAATCCAACACATTTGACGATATATTTTAATATTATAATATGTACACAAGCAAATGAATGTCTTTGGACATTGCATTATATCATGAGGCTAAAAACGTAATTGTAAAATTTATAATGTATAATATTTGAATGCATACAAATGTACATGTAGACCCGCTATAACGTGCAATATGAAATTTGGACAGCATTTAAAATGTATTTACATAAGCATAGCATTTGTGTTATTGTTAACTACAGCTAACCCTAAAGTAATTTAGTAATTTTTAGTAATTAATAAAATAAAATAAAATAAAATAAAATGAAATAAAATAAAATAGTAGTACATTTTTGATGTAATGCCAGGTCAACATATTTTCATGGCTATTTTCATGGCAAAAACAATCAAAAAAAAAAAACAAGTATAACAAAAAAAAATAAAAAGCAGCAAACAAAACTTATATTTAAAAAAAAAAGTTATATTACACAAGACTTTTTACATTAACATATTATAAAAATTCCAAAATAAAATAAAATAAAATATTAGATGCAAATCTCACATTTTAAAGTTTAGAAATGCTGTCTTGGCAACTAAATAGGTTTAAAAAAAATAGGTTTATGTTGAAGTAAAAAAAATGAAATAAAAATAAATCTAAATAGAAAAAAAAGACAAAAACCATATAACTAAATTACAAAAATTAAAAAAATCTAAATACTAAATATATTATTAAATCATATAACAGTTTATAAACATAAACTAAAATAAACACCTATGCACACCTTCAAAAATGTACAAATATTCATGAATCCTTATAAAAGTATTTTTTATAGTTGCATTTTATTACAACACAGTTTCAACCCATTCCTACCCATTATCTTAAACCTAACTACTTCTCAACAATGTTAAACAAAAATCAAAAGAATAAGAAATGATTAAATAATGATTGAATGATGACAGAATTTCAACAAGTTTAGGCTTGGGTAAACTGATAAAAATGAGTTTAAAAATGAGAACACGGCACCAGAAATCAAACACAGAATTAAACTATTAAACTTTTAATGCAGTAGCACTGAAAATATTTCGTTTAATAATAAAACAAATTAGGCTAAATACAATCGAATCTGTTAATTCAATGCATTCAATATTTAATGAACCTAAATTATCTGTGATGATGCTCATGTGTCTAACACTCGTGTTTTAGATGATGTATGTTTCTGTGTCAGTGTAATCATGGCATTTACTGAAAAAAAAAAAAATATATAAACCAGCTTTAACCAGAACTAATCGTCTTGCCTCGGCCCTCGGACCAGCATGAACCTGGTCTTTAAATAAAAAACAAAAAAAAAAACAGGAGTGGCATTTTCAGGTCTCATGCTTTCCCTCATCAGGGACCTCATGACTCACGGTGTCCTGACCCGGACTGACACACTGCCCTTACTACCGCATCTGAAAGTGCTACCGCAATGCCTCACGGGTCTGAAGGGGCAAAACCTGGGCACGACATACACTCTATTAGCATCCTATTATCTATTCAGAGCAGGAAGAGTGGGCAGGCCAGCAATTAAGCTACGATACGAGAGAACTTCAGCCACAGCGTGTGATCTGACCTAATCTCTGGTTTCGTTTGCAGGGCGTTCTCCAGACTCAATGATTTACAACGAGGAGCTGGTAATGAGGAGCTGGACCATGTAATCAGAGCTCTTGAGGGACATGAGAGAAATACAAATGTAATTCGCAAATCCACATGGGCGACGGTGGCAGATGCCACGCAGCCAAGTCCTTTAACGAAGCCATGCTGTGCTGCAGTTGCACTTTACTGAACTCCTCTGATTAACAGAGATTAAAATCAATACGAATTGACTAGGTCATGAGGAAAGTAAACTTTAGACTAGCTAAACTTTGAACCAGTTACCCAAAATGACTTTAAGGCGAGTCCTAGGAGAAAGAAACTTGAGGAATACTGTAATACAAAGTTTCAATATTGGTCTTTTTTTCGATCGTACTCCTGTGAACAAAGAAATTGCCAAGTATAGGCAAAATTAAATAAATTTCTAATAACCACCCAGAACAGCCTAGCAACTGCACAAGCTATCAGTCTTAAGTAGCACGGGTATATTCGTAGCAATAGCCAAAAATACATTGTTTGGGTCAAAATTATCGATTTTTCTTTTATGCCAAAAAACATTAGGATATTAAGTAAAGATCATGTTCCATGAAGATATTTTGTAAATTTTCTACCATAAATATATCAAAACTTGATTTTTGATTAGTAATATGCATTGCGAAGAACTTCATTTGGACAACTTTAAAGGTGATTTTCTCAGTATTTTGATTTTTTTGCACCCTCAGACTCCAGATTTTCAAATAGTTGTATCTCAGCCAAATATTATCCTATCACAACAAACCATACAACAATGATAAGCTTATTTATTCAGCTTTCAGGTGTATAAATCTCTGAAAGCTGAATATGACTGAAAACCCTAATGACTGATTTTGTGGTCCATGGTCACATATGTATGAAAGTAATTAGAATAAATAATAAAACAGCAACTTCAAGTCAATAAAATATCTTAAAGCTGAGCATAACGAGAATAACTGATATTCATGTCTATGACTTTTGATATTTTATTAGTCATATTTTTAAAATGCCCCTACATTTCGTTTTTTAAGAGTGTGGGAACACTTTTAATAACAAGGCCAGCAGAATCAGATAGCAGTCTTAAAATAGCCTAATAATTACAGTGCTCCATATTAGGGAAATGATGACAGAGAATCAGATGACGCGCGTCAGTAAATCAAACGCTAATCTATGAACGCAGCGTTGCGTAAAAACGCCATGTGCAACTTTGGATCAACTCTATACAACCCGAACCAGAACCTAGAACACAGCAACACTGAAACACAGTCCACAGAAATCACCAGAGCGGCATGTAAACAAAACAAACTAACAAATCCGCCATTTAAGATTCAGAAACAAATGACACCAGCACCAAAACGCGTTCACGAGCTTGGAAACGGAGACGCTTTCCAGACATAAAGACACAGTTCTTACCCTGTCAGATGGTGATTTCACAGTCTCTTCTTCCAAAAGCATAAACAAGAGATGTGTTTTGGGTTTTCGCGGTTTAAACCGGCGTCTGATTCACCTCTTGCGCGTAATGCGTTCTGGGCGTCCAACTTCAAACCTCGCGAGGTTTGGAGATAACTGGATGAGAGATTGGACAGACATTTGTTTACATGCACTTAAAGGGTTCGAATAGCTGTATCCAAAGCAGTTTACAAATGTTGAACAGAAGAACACGAATCTCTGTATGAATCAAAACCAATCATTTCCATTTTATCAAATTTCCATTTTAACCTCATAACTGAGGATACTGATGATGATAAGTCAATACAGTCAAACACCCCTGGTGAAAAAAACAGCATATGCTGTTAGGTATGTTTTGATGCTGGTTTAAGCTGGTCCTTTGCTGGGTTAAGATGGTCCTTTGCTGGTTTATGCTGGTCATTTTTTTCACCAGGAACAGAAAGCTCATTAGGAAAACACTAATAGGCTTTTGCTTGCATAGTTCCTGTTTTCATATTTGTTGCCATGTGTCCTCAACTGCTGCGTTTTAGTTAAAAGCTATGATTTCAGCTGAATATGTGAGTTTGTTTGGGACACAAATCTGAGTCACTGGCTAGCGGGTAACTTCGCTGTTGCTCAGTGTAGCCCAGAGCAAATGGCTCATTTTTTTTCTGAAAACAAAACTGTCTAGTTCATTACTTCAGGGTTAATATTCATCTAAATCATTTATATGATTTGACTATGTGTGATATGTATGCCTTTTGGTCTGGATGAATTTGCATTGACATTTTTAAATGTGATATTATTACATGACATAATATATAGTGACGTGGTGAGCTTCTCAAATGAGGCAAAGCCTCGTCTACAAATTCATGGTTTGGTATAAGATTTCTGAAACAATCAACAAGAACCAATATTATAATATTTTTAATGTTTATACTCTATAATGCAAAAAATAAAAAAGTCTCATTGTTATAAACTTTTTTTAAAATTGCTTTATTCTACTATTGTCTAGCTTTATTTTTTAATCATTTTTATTAATAGAAGCAGTCTTTTTGAAGACCATTAGTTAACAAATCCGCTGTAAACACTGCAGGTGTAGTGTAGGTCACAGGTTCTGAAGTATAACTTTCATTTAACTGACCTGAGAGGTCGCTAAAAAGCGGCTCATGTACAGATCATCATTTCAAGTTCAATTTACTTGGGTCATGAGTTAACCTGATTATGTCAGAGTGGGTGAGTTTGTAATTCTCAAATTAATCCATCTGTTTCCACCAGTTTGACCTCTCATGTGTCTCCCACTGAATCATTATCTGCTTGTGTCCCTTTAGTGAAATGAGTGTTGCACACTAAAGAATATTTCATGTTTTACTATTGCGGTGTCAATTATTTTTTCTGATTACATGGCAAAAGTTTTGTTATTGAAATTCAGTGGTCATTTTACCCAGATTATCCTCCTCCTTATCCTTTACTTTCTGTGCTTCTTGTATGTTAGCTACTATGCAGATCAGATAACGCTCCTATTTTCCAGAACATCCACACCAGAGGCAAATCTGAAACACTATGTGATGCTGTGGTGGGTTTATTTCTACCTGGCAGTTCATTTTCATGCATAAATGACTGAGACACACACACTACAAAGAACAAACTGGAAGTAATTTTGCTAGTCCTCTTTAATAGCAGCTTCTTCCCACCACATTACGTTCATTTCCCGTTTATTCGATCTGTTCAGTCCCAGAGCGGGAATTTAGAAGTTCGTTCTTATATGATTTGTGAAATGAGTGGAACGTGCACTATACGCACCAATTTCATGCTGATGTATTTTTTAATATTCTTAATGACAATGATTGACTTAAGTTCTGTTATGATTTTCCCCAATGCAGAAATAAAAACGCATGCAAAGCTCGTCGCTCTTAATGTCTTAACAAATCTAATAAGATGAAGCCGAGTACAGACTTCCTGTAGTTTCTGTTGTTTTAGGCTGTTTGTTTTTTTCATCTGCGGAACTGTCATGATGAATAGAATAGGTTTGAATGACAAGTTTATTCGTGATCTCTTTATCTGACGATTGCTTTTTTTGTTCAAAGTCTTACTGATGACAATTAAAAGAACTATTGCTGTTGGCAGTTTTCTGCGTTTGAAAAATAGGAATCATTTTCATCAACACATCTTGCGTCTTTACGAGAACAGCAGCTGTTGACATGCACAGTCACCTGATTATTAAAGTATGTTTTTGCTGGAATAATAAAACAGATTTGGCTTAGTGCGGGGCATACTTTGCAAAGATAAGCATGGGTGTTGCAATACAGCTGCTAGGATGTTTTGAGTGGTTGGTTGCTTATCCAGAAATTTGTAATTATTCTGGTCACTAGATATGACAGATCCCTCGAGATCCTTTCTTCGGTGTCAGTCTCTGAGATTTTAAAACCATGTTATTGCTCCAGGTGAAAACTATACACCTGATCGCTTCTTATCATTCATGTTCATAGCAGGTGCAGGACTAGTTATGCATCAAAAGTTTAAAGGAATACTTTACTCAAAAATGAAAATTTAATCACCCTCAGGCCATCCAACAAACAGAGTTTGTTTCTTTAGATTTGGGGAAATGTAGCATTACAACACTCTCCAATGGATGCTCTGCAGTGAATGGGTGCTGTTAGAATTAGAGTCCAAACAGCTAATAAAAACATCACAATAATCCACAAGTAATCCACACCACTCCAGTTCATTTTGTGATGCTTGTAAGAAACAAATCCATAATTAATATGTTTTTAATATGGGTTTTCAGAAAGTTTTCATTTTTGGGTGAATTATTCGTGTTAATAGTTATATAGGGTTAAGGTGTGAACACTATAGCAATAGTGAATTTTGCCTTATTTTGTCCCACCACAACAGTTTTATACACTGAATTTGTACAATATTTATTTTTTATTTTTAACATTGACTCCCATTTGCAAATGCAAATGCAGGTGCAAATTTAGAATACAGGACTTTAAAAAGCCCAATTTTCTCAAGTTTTCTTGTTTTCCTACGGTAAACATTTTATAAAATTATATAAATTAATTAATTATTTATTTGTTTGTTTTTTATACTTGACCTTTTTAGACTTGCCCTCTATTCATTTACTAACTGCTTCACTAGCTTCTCTATTCTTTTTGTATTTATCCATTTTATTTTTATTTATTATATAATTAACCAAAAAAAACACCTCTAACACTAGCTTGCTCTATGCTTTTTTATGCTATCTGTTTTGTTTTTTTTTATTTATTATATAATTAAAAAAACTTGATATGTGTACTGCGTTAGGCTAACTAAGACTTGTCATAGCACCTACGTATTGCTCTTTTGTTGATTTTTATTGCTTCCATTGTCCTCATTTGTAAGTCGCTTTTGATAAAAGCATCTGCTAAATGACTAAATGTAAATATATCATTACATAAAATCTACATTTTTATATATTTATTGCATTTAGTCAAACTGTCTATAAAACAGATATTTTTAAATGGATATGTATTATTTGTGAAAACTGGGCAGATTCTGTTGCTAAATTCAGCATTATTGGTTGGTTTGTGTTGCCAAATCTGTCAAAATGAAGGATTTTAAATGTGACATAATTTGGTTGTTTTTTGAAACATGGTTTATTTTTCATTCACCGCCCCCGTAACCCCACACATTTGTGTGTGTGTATATGCTTGTATGTTTATAATGTACTGATGAGGGTTTCTGAAGACGGCTGTTCTCAGTCATACTGGGATCAAGCTGTGTAAAAGAGAACTGAATGTTGTTTGATTAAAGCCTCCATTTAAGCGCACCCTCATCTTCTAATCGTGTCAAACCGGGGCTGGGACTCGAGGGAGTATTTCCGTCTGTCTAATTTTAGAGACTTTTTGTCCCAAGACATCTTGTGTTATCTGTTTCATCTTGTTTATAAGAGCTACAAATGATGTTCTTTAAACTTTTCACTTCTCAGCTATCAGAGCACGTGTTCAGCCAATGTGTGCGAGAGAGATAAAAGAAAAACAGACAGCCTACATTGTGCATGTGCAGGTACAGAACTGGACCTCTATAGAAACTGTCAATCTGCGATCGGCCACATCCTCAAAAAACTAGGTTAAGACCCAGAGCGCAGTACTGTTGAGTCTCACAGGGGCTCCTAGCCCCCTCAAATACTAATAAAACGTCAATTCAGCATTGTGAGAATAATTTCCTCTCTACATAGGACCTGTGAAGGTCACCGGGGCACGTCTCAAGGGATACGCCGTGGAAGAGAAGAGCAGCAAAATCGACACCTCCGAGGACAAGAGAACTTGGAATACCTAGATGTATGGTTTAAGCCTGATGCACAGTATAAGATCTTTGTGATGTCAAAGGGTTATAGTGTTATTGTTCAAAGTGGTCTAGTTTTGGCTGATTAGCATGACCTGGTTAACCCCTTGCTGGTAGATGTCGTAATTACACCATTAGGTTCCTAAAAGCATTTTCTCCATTAACTATTTAATTTTAGAGGCTCTTAAAAGCATGAAATGGATGTTTGTGACAGTATCCCGAAAAACGGAAAAAGCCTCCTGGTTGGGCTTGTAGAATATCAATTTTAAATTTTGCGTACAGTTGACCTTTCTCAAACAGCCCTATCCCAAAATGAATGAATATTTACATTTCTTTGTAGTTTTTTTTTTTTTAGGATTTTTTTTTTCATGTAGTTTTTCTGGTCAAAATTTAACGGCTTCAAAAAATAATAATAAATTGTCTCTAATTATGCTATGTTATTAACACATACACTGTAAAAAAAAAACACACACAATTTGTTGAGTCAACTTAAAACAATTTGTTACCCTGTTGCCTTCTAATTTTAGGTTCAGTCAACTCAAATAAGTTTAGTCAACTTGAAATGTTAAGTTGTACTAAGTGACAACTTAGGTATTTGTGTTGACTAAACAAAAAATGTGGTTTGTTAAACTTAAAAGCTGGACTTGTTACCCAGCTGCCTTAAAATTTGAAGTTGAATCAACTTAAATATCTAAGTTGTCACTTAGTACAACTTAACATTTCAAGTTGACTGAATTTAAAATTTTAGAGCAACCAGGTAACAGTTTTTTTAAGTTCACACAACGAATAGAATTTAAATTTTTAATTTTATCAGTGTTTTCTTTCAATTAGTGTAGGTTTTGTATTTCTTTTTGGAACAGAATGGTTATAGGCCTCATTGATCTGAGATTATGCACCTTAGTTTTTGAGTGCACATTGTCAAATTATCAACAAATAGTCCAAAACGTCCAAAAAATGAGGTGCATAAGCTCAGATCTGTGACACCTACAATCATATACTTCCAAAAAGAAAATTGTAAAAAAAAAAAAAAAAAAAGACAAGCAGTGTTGGGGGGTAAGGTTACGTAATATTATTACTTTTTCCAAGTAACAAATAAAGTAACACATTATTTTTTAATTGACAAGAAAATATCTAAGTTACTTTTTTCAAATAAGTAATGCCAGTTACTTTTCCCTCCCATTTATTGATTAAAAGCTCTCCTTTCCCCATGTTGAGAGAAATCGGGAGTAAGATGTTAGTTCTAGAATAAATGTGAACATGCATTAATTCATTTCACTCACAAAAAACAGATTCAGTGTTCCTCAAAATGAATAAAAACAGTGAAATTCAACTCAAACCCGCAATAATTCAATATGGTAAATAATACAAATATTCTTTATGTATTTAATACCATTTTATTAACCGATGTCTTTGCTGCCGACCAAAAATTACTCAAGATAATCTAACATTTGTTTTCCTTTTTTTATTGCTTAAGAGTTGATATTTTTTCTACTGTACAGACGTGAATTTACTTTTCTCAAAACCTGAGGTGTGAAAAGGCTTTTACATTTGCCAAAAATATAACTTTTTAGATTAAAAACAAACAAGCAAGCCCTGGCCAGGTTTAAAAAGTAACGCAAAAGTAAAGTAACGCATTACTTTCCATAAAAAGTAACGTAATTAGTTACTTTTTTAGGGAGGGAACTCAATATTGTAATGCATTACTTTTAAAAGTAACTTTCCCCAGCACTGATGACAAGCAACACTTTTCTAGGACAGAAAATCACAGTATACACCAAGTTTTAGTTCACTGGGAATGAACAACCTTCACACGGGCTTGGCCCGCAGAAACGAGAACATTACTCATTGAAATATCTTTTAAAAATGTAAACTTTGATAGGAGCATATCTAGGGGCAAGATTCTTGTGGAAGACGGCCCGAGACGTCTGCTGTTTTTAGCTTTTTATAAATATTTAGCACATATGAGATCAGTGACTAGAGGTGAAATCTCTCTTTTAAGGTTATGAGCTTCTGTGATGGTGAAAAATCCTCTGTAACATGCTAAATCATCCTGAACACTGTCATTAAAGTGGTTAACAGGGAACTGCGGAGGAGTGCAGTCACACATTGCAGCCTGCAATCTTTGACAAGCTGCGAGCCAAAGGGCAAACGCTCAGGGCAGCAATTAGCCATATGTGCTACAAATGAAGGGGAAAAATTACATAAGATTATAATATAGTTGTCTAAGTAAGTAGACATTTTAAAAGTATATGAAATAATATGTAATTGTTAGGAACTGTGCTAACTTATAATGATACATTTCTCTATTTAACTTTTCTATTCAAGTTTCTTTTTTTTTTTCTTGTGCAGGATGTTAAAATGCACAATGAACACGAATGCTATTATAGATATATCTTTTTTTAAATGGCCAATGTTGTAGTTCTGGCATCTACCAGCAGGGACTAAATGCATTATGCTAACCAGTCAATAGAAGGTAATAAATGATGTTAAATACGCTTAACTATACTGTAAGTTCTCTCAACAGTGTTACCTGCTACTACAGCATGCTTAGAGGACATTTACGGAAAGTTTTTCGTGTAATTTTTTAAAATAAAAGTTTTCTTCTCGCTTTCTGTTTAAACAAGCAGAAGAATTGCTGAAGATGCAATTTCAAGAACGACTCGTGTGACGTGCTCCACCTTTCTTCAGCACACACACAATGAGATTCTCATGTGAATAGCACACCACAATGGTGAAGAGAACACGCTCATATTAATCCTAAAAGTGGGTCAGAGCCCTATTTTCCTTTAACACATTCCACAGAAAGTCTTGAGTTAGGAAAATGAATTTAAGCATTGCTGTGTGGCTTTGTTGTGCCTTGACTAATACCTTTTCAGCCCATAAAGACATCCTCTTAAGCTGTTCTTACATTATGGTCCGGCTTAGAGCTTCTTTTTAGCTGGAAATACTGTTGAAATATCTTTCTTATGAAGAATAAGCATTATATATTTGCCAATCTCAAGCATGACTTATGACCTTTTTGCACTTTTACTTCTCAGAAAGACAGCTGGAAAAATGGGCTAAAATGTGCAGAAAGTCTGTGAAATCCCATTTAAAAGTCAATAGAAATGAAATTGTAAGATCTAACGGTGTTTTTCTGTTACGCAGGCATGCACACACACACTCGCTGGACTGTATCGCTGCTCTGGGTCTGAGCAGTATTGATTGAACAACCTTATGCAATGTGCTTTGGAAATGAAAGAGCTTTGACTGCACTGCGTTGTTTCAGCAGAGTTTTCTGGTTTGTATGTAATGGGTGAATCAAT
The DNA here is from genome assembly GCA_019740295.1 of Labeo calbasu. Classification (NCBI taxonomy): domain Eukaryota; kingdom Metazoa; phylum Chordata; class Actinopteri; order Cypriniformes; family Cyprinidae; genus Labeo; species Labeo calbasu. Next base: position 17,791 of record JAHKKF010535141.1, on the reverse strand, counting down.
GAAACATCACACGCTTTCTCATCCTCCATCTCTGATGCAACACTTACTATGTTATAGTTGCTTTAAGGCAAGTTCACGCAGTTCACTCACCAGCCATCTTGGCAACACCCCCGGACAGCTATTTTCTATTTAGCGCATGAGTGCAGCTCGTGACTCTTTGAATCTGGAAAGACCTAAATCTTCTGTTTGTTTGTTTTCTTTTCTTGTGCATTTCAGTAACATAAAAAGCATGTTTACTACCATGCTGGAAAATCCAGCTTTAGCTGATATAGCTGTTGTGGAACATAGTAGCTGGTTTAAGCTGGTCTTTAGCTTGTACAGGCTTGTCATTTATTGATCCTAGCCGGTTTGGACCATCACAAATTCAGCTAACTGCTGGTCATATCAGTTTGTGTAAGCTGGATTTCGTAGGCTGGCTACAGAAATGTCATAAATATTGCAGATTATATAATGCAAAAGTTCAAATGTATTAATTTACAAATCATGCACACTGTAATAGTATCTTGAGTTCATAATATAGGATTGTACAAGGAAACATGCGAAAATAACTTTTTATAGACCAATTTAAAATAGACGTCACAGTGACGTCACTTGCAGCTGCGTGCATAGTGGTTGCAAAAAAAAACCCCACTGGTAACAAAGAGAAAAAAAAATATTTTGGTGCCTTTTGATGTCAAAATTGGAATGCAAATCATTTTTATAGAATACTGTCATCAAAGACACCATTTGAAGTTAAACACATAGGTTTAAATGGACACACTATGGATGAAAACTGCTATCACTACTCTACTTTTAAAGCATAAATTTGATTTAAACAATAGGTCTACATAATATTCACATATGCTGTTCATAGGGGACGTATTGTATTAGCCCTACAGTTACAGCATGAAATAAAATTTAAACCTATTACTAATAACATTTTTTTTTTATCTCATAGTTCTGCTGTTTCTCGCAAATGCAAGTTTATATCTCCTAATTCGGACTTTACAACTCGATTTAACTCAAGAGTAGTGAGTTTGTCAATTCTGAGGGGAAAAAGCCAGAAGTGTGGGATATAAATTCCCATTCTGAGCTGCAGGGGAAAAGAGAGAATGACGAGTTGTTTTTCCTTATTAGAATTGTGAGATATAATCTTGGAATTGCGAGAATAAAGTCAGAATTTTAAAATATAAAATCTAATTTACCTTTTTTAAATTCTTGTATTCCATGGCTCCATAGACTGCTTGAAAACTGCCCACAAAAAACATCATCTCTGCTTCGGATCTGTAAGATTATCCCACTATCTAATGTGAATTTCGTTCAATAACAGTGCTTATCGCTGGGTTACAAGCTCTTGTAATACGCGGAGAACATTTTGAAAATAACATCTAATTAATATAATCTATAATCTTTTTTAAATCTAAATATTTTGTACTGTATCCATGTAATTCTCTAGCCGTAAAGGCTATCTCTCCTGGGTTTTCTGCAACCATGATGTGCGTGCATCCCGAATGTTTACAAACCAATAATTGGTCTATTAATCACTAATCTGACCCATAATCAAAATTTGTGTTAACAGAAACACAATTTGGTTTACAATCTGTTTATTTCAACTGTAAACTGCAGTAAATTGTATGTATACAAGACTCTTTTTGCAAAATTTTATTTAAAATGGTATGCATTTCTGGTTATTAGCTAGTCAACCAGTGACCAGTGTCCTCTTTTTCCAGTGATGTCCTGGCCGGGATTTCTAAACTCCCTGAAATGTGCAGGTTTTGGCTTTGTTTTCCTGTTGACATACTCTCTACAACCTTCATACATTATGTATGTGTATTTGCATTGCTTTGCCTCTTCTCCATTGATGCCTGCAAACTATTGGTCAAACTAGTTTCAGTCATTACTTTCAGCAAGTATGAAAACAACAGAAAAGCAAAGCCAAAATATGAACATTTCAGGAATTTCGAAATCCGGGCCAGGGAAAAAGAATTTTAAACAAAGTGACTGGTTGACCAGCAAAATAACAAACTGGCTGACCAGCTAGCAACCAATTGTAAAGAAATTTACATTTTTTCAAAACTTCTACATATACATACAATTCACTGCAGTTTCTAGTTGAAGTGAACACTAGAAGTGGTAAAATACCAACTTTTTTTCCTTCATACGCAAATTATGAATCAAATTAGCAATTAATAAAGACATTTTTTTTTGCATGTTTCCTTGCACAATATTATGTTATGACCTTAAAACACTTTTACCATAGCACATGATTTGTAAACTAATACATTTTGACATTTGCATCACATGACCAGCTCCATATGTATGGCTTTTCTAACCTAGTAAGCTTGCTCGGTAGCGCACCCGGTACAATATTGAAATTGCGTTGTGGTGAACTCAGGTACGAATGCAGTGGAACACAAGTACCAAATCATGATAAAAGAGCTCAAATAGTTGTAGAAGGAAGCTGAAATGGCATGGTTTTATATCACATTTGCTTTCATTAACACTGTTGGTTCGTGATAGAGCATTATCATTTTAGCACCAATCTGTCTCAATACGTACATCAACCAGCGTATTTAAATGTCGCTAGATCACGTTCATCTGTATCAGGTAAAACTGAAGACACTTTTGCCAGCACTCACTAGACATTTCACTATGAAAGGGTCTGAAGATATGCAAGAAGCATAAAGTTATTTTGCAGTCACTATGTATTTCCAATTGGACTGATCTGTGGAATAGAAACCGGCAAACATGTTTTGAAACACAGCTACCAGCTTTTTCAGCTGTTTCTTGAATGTTGACATGTTAACAAAAAGCCATGCAAACACTGCTGAGTTGTGGTTGCTGTCTGCTAGTCTGAATGTGTTGGGCCATCTTCCCCGTGATTCAATGGCAAAAACGAAGGTAAAATTTCAGTACCCCCTCAGATCGCCGTGATTTAGTGAGCTATAGTGCTCTGAGCTATAGGCTCTGCCTGAGCTGCCAATATGGAGGAACGACATACCATGCTGATCTCAGGTCAGTTTTTCCCACAATGCATCAGTGTTTACGTCTCCAGAAGCTATGTAGTGCTGACCCAGGACCTGTGGGAGAGAAAACCCTTGTCTGGCTATCGCTTAATAACACACTTAACCAACTAACATGCTGTTTAGTGGCCTGCCATGTATACACTTGTGCAGGTTTTATTGCCAGTGTGCATTTGAAGTGTTGTGGGATTTTTATTGAGGCCATATTTCATTTTGGCCTACTTTCCCTAAATTGCCTGTGGGACTCAGTGAGGGGAGTGAAGCGTAGCTGCTTCTAAATGAGATGGGAGGAAGAAAGACAAAAGACAGGGAGGGAGAGCGAGAGCCCGACCCTTTCTTGTGGTTGTGACTCATCGAAAAAGACGTTGAGAGAGAGCTGAAGAACAGGAGAAGTGAAGGATGCTTGGATGAACAGGGTCAGGTCCTGACTAAATGAGGAAATTGTGCTGTCTCGGTCATTACTGATCAGTAATGGTGGTTATTTGGTGAGAGTTCAGGCGCAGTGATTAGGGGTAATCGTGGAGTTGTGTTAAAGGTTGCAGAACCCAAAAACACGTTCAGCAGTAGCACGTCTTGAAGGAGATTGTCTGACTCACCGCCGCCACTTTTATGGATTCTCATTTGCACACTGAAGATCTCATAGATGCATCTTAAGAATAGAAAGGGGCAGTTAGATGACTAAAGTGTCATCAGAGCCATTCTCCATTCACATGCATGATCATTTCTGCATTAACTCTGAAAGAAATGAGAAAAGTGCTGTGAAATGTAAGTTACACAATATGAAGACAGCGACAAACAGACAAATTAGGGAGACAGAAACTCAGTGAACCTCAGCAAAGTTCTGAAAGCAACTAGAAAAAGAAATACCGTCAAGACAGAATATAAACATACATTGCTTTTTCTCGAGTAAAGAGAAGAAATATTGTACATTAGATTAGATTGTAGGACTGCTGTTTTGTGTTGTCTTTTTCCACATTGAGAAAAGCAAATAAACGAAAAAGCCAAGATCACAGCACTAATAGAGCCTGTCAATAAAAACACCAAGTGTTGCGATATTTTACTAAACAATAACATTAAGATGCAATTTAGACTTTTTGCTGATCAAAAAATGTTGTGTCCGAATTAACTAATAGAGCATATCAGCCAAGAAATAAAAGAAGTTAAAATGTTAATATTGAGAATATGAGGTTAAAACATAGAGTAATTGTATTGGCCTCTATAATGTTTTTAAAAATAAAAATATGTATGATAAAAAAAAAATGTATTACATAAAATAAAATATGGTACTTCATACTTTCAATTTTAATTAATTTCAATGACTCTGAAAGTCTCACAGGCTCCCCAATTAAGGCTTTATTTAAATAAATAAATAAATAAATAAATAAATAATATTCAGCATGGACACATTTAATTAATCAAAAGTGACCATGAAGACATTTATAATGTTACAAATGATTTCTGTTTTAAGTACATGATGTTCATTTGAACTTTCTACTCACCAAAGAATCCTTATAAAAGCCATTTTGATACATACATTTAATGATTAAAGTATTCATTGCAACAAAAAAAAAAAAAAGATTTTCTGAAGATCAAATGCATTCAAATGAGAACACTAATTTCATTTCCATCATGTAAGGAGTGAAGAAGAACAGTTTTGATGTCATGTTGATTCTAATATGATGAAATAGTCAGTCCTAAAATAACCTTTAAAGGCACTAACCTTTTAAAAGGCACTAATAATAATACTACTTCAGGTACTATTATGAGCTTTAAAAGATAAATGATGTACAGTGGTGTACCTTTGATACAATCCCACCCCAGTGACAGGGGTTGTTGTTCCTTTGCTCTTGGAGAAAGTGCCTAAAACCTCTCTGATTTGTTTGTGAATGATGCTTGAGTGAATGCGATTGTGTCTAATTTCCTAATTGTAGAGGTGGGAACATAAACGGCTCCTCAATTGATGCTGGAACAATGGAAATCAACTCGTGTCGTAATGACAGGGCCGGATGTGGGCGTGGCTAACAATTGTCTTAATTGTACGTTTGAGACGAGGAACATAAACGACTCCTCCGGTGATGATGGAATAATGACAGGGTTTCCTCAGCACATCATCCCGCGGTTTGACGGGAACGTCTCCAATCGTGATCCTACACTCAATCAACAGCCACCTTCGTATCTGACACTGCCTCGCTGCCGCAGACGGATTAAATCTGATATTTCCAAATTTACCTCAATTTCATTTTAGTGCCATCCCATCTCATTTTCCATAACAGCGCTGAAAAAAGTAAAGATATTACATCCACACAGAGAAATGAAATTACTTACACAAGCTCCGGCATTTTTAATGCATTCTGTTTTATTTTCTTATTTATTACGGTGAAGCTTTCCAATATTTGCCCCAGCCCTTCCTCGCCCGAGCACAAAGCTTCCGTCAGAGCTGCAAATCATTTGCAAATAATGAAGCTGCTCAGACTCATAGCTGTTGATTGGTTTGTATTGTGTGTGAGTTTGTGTGTGTGTATTTGATTAAACCTGAACTGATTTATTCATGCTGTGCGTCAGACATGTAGTCATTCAGAGTCATTTGAGGTGATGCAAGGCAAAATCAGCTGATCTGTGTGCAATTAAACATGCAGTAAGTGTTTTTGTGGTTTATCTTTGCTGGTCGATACCATAGTTGTCTTAGATGTTATAATGACACTTTCACTACCATTCAAAAGTGAGAGTGAGTACAACATTTATTTATTTATTTTTTTAAGATAGTAAAGGCTGATTAAAAAAAAAAAAAAAAAAAAAAAAAAAAAAAGTTATAAAAAAATGTACATTTTAAACTTGTTTTGCTGTTCTTTTAAACTTTCTATACATCAAAGAATTCTGAAAAAGTATCATTGTTAAAATTAATAAATAAATAAATAAATGGCCAATATTTCATTCATTCATTCATTCATTCATAAAGTCAGTACAATGCATTTATTTAAGTTATTTTTAAATATACATTGGTTAATAGGGTTTTTAAATTATTGTTTTTAATTTAAATAATTAATTCATTCATTGATTTAAAAACTAACAAAGCTGATTAAAAAACAAGTTATAAAAAAGCTATATTTAAAACTTGTTTTGCTGTTCTTTTGAACTTTATATACACCAAAGAATACTAAAAAAATATATAATTGTTAAAATAAATAAATAATTTTTAATTCATTCATTCTAATCAACATTAAAGTCAGTATAACAGTTTGCATTTATTTATTTGTATTTAGTTATTTTTAAATATACAATGGTTAATAGGGTTTTTTAATTATTTTTTTTTATTATTTTAATTCATTAATTCATTCATTTTAATACAACTGACATTGACGTTAGTACAACAAATGAATTTATATATATATATAGATATATATTCATTCATTCATTCAAAAAATAACAAAGAAAGTAAAGGCTGATTAAAAACAAGTTATAAAAAGTTATTTAAAAGTTGTTTTGCTGTTCTTTTGAACTTTCTATACATTAAAGAATTCTAAAAAAAAGTATCACTGTTAAAATAAATAAATGGCCAATTTTTCATTCATTCATTCATTCACTCATTCATTCTAATCAACATTAAAGTCAGTACAACAAATCGCATTTATTTAATTTTATTTCGTTTTTTTTTTTTTTAAATATACATTGGTCAATAGGGTTTTTTAAATTGAAATATTTTTATTTTAAGTAATTATTAATACATTTATTAATTTATTTTAATGCAATTGTCATTGAAGTTAATTTATGTATTTATTCATTCATTTATTCATTCATATATCAAAACTTAATTTTGATTAGTAATATGCATTGCTAAGAACTTCATTTGGGCAATTTTAAAGGCCATTTGCTCAATATTTAGATTTTTTTTGACCATCAGATTCCAAATTTTCAAATAGTTGTATCCCGGTCAAATATTGTCCTATCTTAACAAACCATACATTAATGGAAAGCTTATTTATTCGGCTTATGTATAAATCTCGATGTCAAAGAATTGACCCTTATGACTGGTCCAGGGTCACGTATATGTTTGTTAAATTTAAAAAAACTTTTTGTAAAAGAAACATTTATTCATTTTTTATTTTGTTATTATTTTATTTTATTTTTTGGACAACTGATGACAATTGGTGCAAAGAAAGTTCACAAATCTCAATATATTATTCCACTGTCTTCCATTATGATGGCCTTTATAATAAGAAGGTCATGACAGAAATAATAAGGTTTATCATTAATAACTTACATATACTCTTCATAGCATTATTTCAGATAATGAAAGCTTGTGAATTTGACTGTGGTGACCAACATCTCTCTCATCTCATGTTCATATCTTCTGTCACCGCCTGATTCAGCCGGTTAATCGAAACACCGAGCACCCAAAAAAAGATACCAACCCTCAACAAATCACAGCACGTCCCGAAGTCAGCTTTAATGGGTCTTCACAGGAAAAGCAGACGGAGAACAGCAGGAGAAACGACAGCAGACTGAATGAGGAGAGGTGTCGTCTACGGATGAGAGAGATTCAAATGTTAGTTCAGCCCAAAATAAAAAAATCTGTCATCTGTCAAATCATTTACTCACTCTCATGTCGTTCCAAACCTGTATGAGTTTCTTTCCTCTGAGGAACCAAACTAAAACAGCTATGATGTCCACAGACCAAGTTAGTACCAAGTTAGTGTGTTAGTACACACAACTCTATTAAAGAACTTCATTAAATGTCCTACCATTTTTTATTTGCATATTCAGTCTGACTGACAAATTTCCCAAAATCGGACATCATTCAGCAACACAGACTAAACAGTCTTGCATGACTGCATCAGGAACATTTACTCAAACCATCATATTGATCCACAACAAATCAAGACGCCAACGTATATAGATCTGGGGCTTTCAAAAGTAATAAACACCAAAACATCTCTGTAATGTCTTTCCCTAAGTGCTGGAAATGATTTTTACAGTCAGAAGTTTTAGATTACAGGCTTGCGCTGGTCACGACGGTTGACAAGTTGTTTGTTGGTGCTTTAAAGTGGATTAATTTAGAGACGCAATTTCTTAGATGAGGTTTTTAACGTGCTGAAAAAAATTAATTAATTAATTAAAATAAAAATCTATACGCCAGCTAGAGACCTAAAATGGGATCCATTTGGTGTTAATAGCAGCACACATGTCAATGTATTAATGATAGCCTTAAAACAACAATCAATAGCAATGATTTATTTTTTATTTTGTTAATTAACAGTGCTGTTAGTATGCATCTGTGATGCATCTATGCAAACATGACCAGGTCACATTTCACTCCAAAATAAAATCCTTATTTCTCACTACTGTAACGTGAGTCTTTTTCTAATTACTCTAAATGGTGATTCTCATTACTGCAATATGATAATGTATAGTAAATGTTTCATATCATATTCAATTTTTATTTTAATACAACCAACAGCAAAGTTCATACAACAAACAATTTGTTTTTTTGTTGTTTGTTTGTTTATTTTTTAAATATACATGGATGAATAAGGTTTTTTATTTAATTTTTTGACTAATTTATTTATTTATTTATTTATTTATTCATTTAAATACAATCAACTTTAATGTCCGTAGAACATCTGATTGTATTTACTTATTTATTCATATTTTACAATATACATTAGTACATTTTTTCATTGAGTTTTATTTTTAAATAAATAAATAAATAAAATGTGTTTGTTAGCTTTAATGTCAATTATAAAATATACTGACAATTTTTTATTTGAAAACAATCATTATTAAAGCCAACACAAAAACTGTTTGTTTGTTTGTTTTTTTGATCGATTGATTGATTGATTGTTAATACATTTAAACTGAGTTTTTTACTCTTATTTTAAAGTTGGGATTTTTTATATGTTTTTTAACTAAACATACAAACAAACAAACAAACAAACAAAGACATAAATTTTATTTATTTTAAATGAAACCAGTGCAACAAATGTTATTTTTTATTTATTTATTTGGTTGATATAAGGTTTTGTGATGACTGAGATTTGTATTTTTATTTATTTTAAATGAAATACTGTAGTTCAAAGACAGGTTGTGTCACATTGCACTGTAAATAAATAAATAAATAAATAAATAAATAAATAAATAAATAAATAAATAAATAAGATTAAAAAAAAAAATCTAACTACCGTTCAAGAGCGAGTATAACATTTATTTATTTATTATTTATCAAAAAATATATATTAGTAAAAACAAACAAAAAACAAGTTATAAAAAGTTATATTTCAAACTTTTTTTGCTGTTCATTTGAACTTTCTATACATCAAAGAATTCTAAAAAAAATACTATTGTTAAAATGCATAAATAAATAAATTAATTAATTAAATTAAAAAATTAAAAAAAAATTAAAATTTTTTTTGACACACATACACACATTTACTATAAATCTTTTTGTAAAAGAAACATTGATTTATGTATTTTGTATGTTATTTTATTTTATTTTATTATTTTTTGGACAACTGATGACAAACAAACAAATAAAACCAGTGCAACAAATTTTATTTATTTATTTATTTGTTTGTTTGTTTGTTTATTTATTTATTTATTTATTTATTACATCGGTCGACATAAGGTTTTGTAACGACTAAGATTTGTATTTCTTTTATTTATAATGAAATCAGTGCAACAAATGTTATTTATTTATTTATTGATTTATTACATAGATCAATATAAGGTTATAAGATTTGTATTTTTATTTATATTAAATGAAATAGTTCAGCTACAGGTTATGGCATGAGTCACAAGGCACTGCAAACAAATAAATATTTAAATACGATTATTTTTTTAAATCAAATATCAATTAATTAACGAATCAATCAATTAATTAATTTTTTATTTGCAGGGCCTTGTGACCCACGTCATAATCCATCTTTAAAAGCGACTACTCATGCAAACAGTGCCAGCTCAGTTTTGAAAATATGTACTTTTGCATGTTTTTAGTGTAACAGACTATTTTACTTCAAGTCTAAAGGTTGAAGACAAAACATTTGTGATAGACTAATAATGGTCTGATCCTACGGTCTGTTTCCTTCATTTGTTCTATAAATGTTCCTCTATCATCTGCTGAGTTATCACTGATGGGAGCGTGAGGCGCGATGGAACACCCTCATATCATATGCTTCATTTTAATTATCTCTCTGTGTGCAAAAGCTCAGACGGCAAACAAAACTTAACCTTATAAACACTTAACAGTTTTTTCCTTCTCGAGAATCCGAATCTTCCATTTGTTTTTTGTTTGGTTTTTCCCTCAATGCAGAAACTCATTAACCTTTCCCGGGCTCAATTACAACAAAAAGTAATGCCGATAAAACATCCCAGCACTCTTCTCTCAAACAAATGCGTAAGCATCCAATTACACCGGCCCCTGTTCAACGCATCCCAGTCGAGCGTCAGATGATGAAGTTTCTGATTACACAATTAACCTCTCCCCGATGAACCGCCGGAGCTTCTACAACAATATATCTTCACCCAAACCCAGGCTTGATGCTAATTACCGCAGTTTTGGGGTGAATTTAAAGAAATGTGCTGTGTGGTGAAACGGCGGGTCCCGGACCACCCGAACAGGACGGAGGCACGGGTCCCGGGATGCACGGGCGCTACTGACCTCCAGACACAGCAGGCGTGCCAATTAAAAAGTTAATGAAGATCATATCAAGTTACATGTACAACAGGGAACTCTATTCTGCAGAGAAGAGGTTGTGACTGTGCTGTAGTACACAGCAGGAGCAAATAACTGACACAGATATCATCAAAACACCACTCATGTCTGCAAAATTACAACAACTGGCCTGGTAATTAGCATTAAGCCTCGGCTATAAGAGATAAAGTTATGGAAGTATACATATTCATGTCTATTCACGCTACACTTCAATGTTTCATTGAAAATGTGTATGCAATTCATATTGTTGTTTTTTGGGGAGTTGTTTTTAATGAATCAGTCAAACGCTTCGCAAAATAGGCTTAATGATTACATTGCAAATTGATTTGAACATCCTGTAATCCCTGAAATGTCCCTCTATTTTAGGTTAATCCCATCCCAAACTAAACCAAACCTCAGTTGTTATTATTACCTGAAACTAAACTATTAAAAATGTTTCTGTTAATTGAAATTAAACAGAAATAAACTATAAAAATTAGATGAAAAACATAAACATATACACACAAAGTGGAAGTTTAAGTATTTAAAATGTAATTAAATTAAATTAAATTATATTAAATTAAATTAAATTAAATTAAGAATTCTTGGACTATTTTATCTGGGTTTGAAAACATGAAAACATTGCAACAGCACATAACAAAATTTCTAAAAATTTATATTAAATCAAAATCAAATACAATATATACAAATCAAAATATATAAAATATAAACATTATAAAAACAAAAACATAAATATTATATTAAATTTAATAAACATTAAGAATTGTTGCACTTTTCATTCTGGGTTTGAAATGAACCTAAAATAAAAGAAAATATAAATATTAGATGAAAAATGCATTTAGATAAAAAAAAAAAAAAAGTGGAACTTAGCAGCTGAAGTAAAAGTACTACAATTAAGACCAAAAATAAGTAAATAAATAAATAGCACATAACAAAATTACTAAAAATTTAAATCAAATCAAATGAATATATTGTATAAAAATCAAGATATATAAAATGTAAACATTATAAAAATATATATATATAAAAAAAAACATTATATTACATTAATGTAATAAATATTTAGAATTGTTGCATTTTTAAAATTCTGGGCTTGAAATAAAGCTAAAATAAAAGAAAATATAAATATTAGATGGAAAATGTAAACTTGTAAAAACATGAATAAAATGACAACGGCACATAACAAAATTACTAAAAAATTAAATAAACTTACAATTAAAAAAGCTCATTTAAAATAGTTTAATATTAGCAATATAAAATACTATAGTGGCTAGTTTAGCTACTATAATAGCAGATACTGTAGTAAAATTACTCACAGTTATTTAATAAAATGTAAATACTATCTGGAAAAACTTTTAAAAATTAGTAATGTTACCTTAGCGACTAACTGAAACAATATTAGTTTAAGATGATGTACTAAAATTATACTGTCTTGCAATCAAATGCTCTCTATTTTCAGTTCACTCGTCACACTAGAAATTGAGGGTAAAAGCGTCCGGTCCACAGACAGTTGTTGCGCTCTTCCTGACGTCCTCTCTGCAGGTTTCCGCACCTATTTATCTTGCATTTTTCAATGCAGTGCAGAGAACAGGCCCGTGCTGGAACGGAGGGTCTCATGACACTTTGAGTGATGGTCAGTAAAACCCAAGGTGTGAATTATTCATGTGCACGTGTTATTGAACAATAACCTCCCGAAGAACCGCAAGAAACACTCTCATCTGTCTGTTTAAAGAGAAAGGCCACCCAAGAAAGGCATTGTTTATTTGTTTGAGTGGTTGCTTAATAAATAATTGTTGAGTTTTGCACTGTTATGATCTTCTACGAGACCCAGAAGAGCGCTTCTGTAAACTTCATATTGCAGGGTAAAATCACAAATCCATCTCTGTTTGTCAGCCTCGAGCGAGAGTTTGACTGGAAAAGCAGAATCCATATTGTTTGGGTGTAAATTCAGTGTTGGAAGGCATTACGTGCAAAGATCTCTGCGTTTATTATCCGGAAATGCATCGCTGGAGCCCGAGGCCAATTTTTAATGTGTGAATTTTAATTTTAGGTGAACAGGTGAGTGCAATTAATGCTTCAGCCACAAAACATTAAGACACAATTATGAGTCACGCAGCACCGCGAAACCCGTGCGCTCGCAATCAACAGACGCACACAAAAACGCTTTCTACATACGTCATCGCATTCGCCGTAGCATTTTCTGACACGTACTGAGGGCTAAGAGAAATATTAGGCTCTAGACTGCAGTTACAGCACTTTCTGCACACAATAACACTACTGAAACTGTCAAAGCATTGAACTGAAGGCGGAGAGTTTGGGACATTAAGGAGGGAAATATTGTGCATATAATAGCTGTTTTGGGCAAATTAGCTTTCAAAAGTTGGGGAGCAGTCTGCATTATTGCTGTTGAACGTTTTTTGTCTTTCCAGCTTTTATGCTTTCTTTTAATAATCACAATTGGAGCTAAAACCGTTCATTCAGGACAACTTTGTCCTTGAAACTTTAGTATGACAGCTAAACAAGCACATATAACAACAATTACATAAAACAACTGACAGACTTCGGTGCATATAATTTTCAAAGGATTTCTTTCTTTTTTCTTTCTTTTAAAAAAAAAAATACTTTTGTTTAGCAAGAATGCATTAAATTGACCAAAAGTGACAACAAAGACATTTACAGTATTACAAAAGGCGTCTGTTTAAATAAATGCTGTTCTTTTAAACTTTCCATTCATCAAATATCATTCTTGAGAAGCAAATCAGCATATTAGAATGATTTCTGAAAGATCATGTGACACTGAAGACTGGAGTAATGATGCTGAAAATTCACCTTTGATCACAGAAATAAATTATATTTTAGCAGATATTCAAATAGAAAACAGTTATTTTAAATTGTAATAATATTTCACAATATACAGTTTTTACTGTATTTTTAATCAAATAAATGCAGCAGAGAGAAGAGAAATATTAAAAATGTTTTAAAACAATAGAGGCAGTCCAGAATATCAGAGAGCTTCTTCAGAAAACATCCAGTTCATTATGTATTTTAACCATAACCAGCTGCTTGTATTGACACCATGAAAACAGAAACGTTGACAGCTCTAATATTAGTTTTAAAATGGTTTTATAAAATAAGTTCACATGTCATTTGAACTCAATTTGCGGCGTTATGCAAGCCATTTGTTGCGTTTCAAATTAAACCCACCAGGAGGAGAATAATGAAATTTCACATCAATACAGTTCTCAGTAATATTCCTCTATTTACAGCAAGACTGATGAGATAGTTTGAAGACAGCTGACCCAGATGACCTAATTCTGCTTCATTAGTGCTTTCTAGGTGCAAGTTTGTGCAACGTGTCTCTCATGAAGTTCTAGCTAATCGGCGACGCATGCACTGACTTTGTTTCTGAAAAATGTCTGTATTAGATAAAAATGATCAAATCAAGGGTCGTTTATTTTAAAGGAAAAGCGTAAGCACAACTGTAAGGAAAATATATTTCACAAAAGAAGTTCAAAGGCTGCAGGATCTTTTCTCTTCACTGATGTTCACATTTCTTTGTCGTTCATTAACTGGTGTGTTTTTGTTTTTTAGTGGATTAATGAAGTCAGTTCTTCTTAAGTTCATCCAGGTGTTTTATGAGAATAACCACATACAATATTTAGCACATCAGCTAGCAAACACAGAGTCACACAATACTGACGTCTTTATTTTAAACATTAGATATTTTGCTTTAGCATTCAGTGATACGTTTTTGCTTGTTCTAGTTTTATTTAAAATAAACTTGCTATGATATTTTGTTGTATAATGCAATGACATTCAGTCAATTGTAGTGAAGTGTCCAAATGCTTTTTTGGGACCACTGATACATAATAAATATTCAGTTTGTCTTTTGGGCATTCATAGCCACTATATTGTTAGTGAATTTGCTGAAAATGTACACAGCCTCAGGCCTTTCAAGATGTAAATGAGTTTGTTTCTTTCTCATTTTTGGAGAAATGTAGCATTACATCACTTACTCGCCAAATGAACCTCTGCAGTGAATGGGTGCCGTCAGAATGAGAGTCCAAACAGCTGATAGAAACATTACAATAATCCACAAGTAATCAACACCACTCCAGTCCATCAATTAACATCTTGTGAAGCCGAAAACTGCAGGTTTGTAAGAAGAAGCGTAGTGAAAAAGCCATCTCACCTGAACCAGGAGAGAAATATGCACAAATCAAGTATAGTTTACAAGTGAAAACAGTTCGTTTTGATGTGAGAGGGCAACAGGAAATGAATAATTTTGGATTATGGACTCAAATCTTGGCCAAAAGTAATGATTTAAAGTTAAAATGCCTTAATGATGGATTTGTACAAACATGCACAAATGGATCCTCTGCAGTGAATGGGTGCCAGAATGAGTCCAAACAGTTGATAAAAACACCACAATAATTCACAAGTAATCCACAGTCCATTAAATAACATCTTATTAAGAGAAAATCTGCATGTTTGTAAGAAACAAATCACTCATTAAGAAGTTTTTAACATCAAGCTGGCCAAAATTTGTGTCTGTAATCCATAATAACACTTCCTTCAGTAAAAAAGTACATTTCCTGTTGTCCACTCACATCAAAATCCACCAACATATTTGTTTTGGATTATTTGGAACTGTTTTCACTTGTAAACAGTGCTTGATTTGTGCATATTTCTCTCCAGGCAAGACAACTTTTTTACTAGAACACACAGAAGTGATAGTGTGAGGATAAAAACACCTAAATAATGGATTTGTTTCATGCAAACATGCAGCTTTGCACTTCACAAGATGTTAACCGATGGACTGGAGTGCTGTGGATTACTTGTGGATTATTGTGATGTTTTAATCAGCTGTTTGGACTCTCATTCTGATGGCACCCATTCACTGCAGAGGATCCATTGGTGAGCAAATGATGTAATGCTACAGTTCTCCAAATCTGATAAAGAAGTAAACTCTACATCTTTGATGGCCTGAGGGTGAGTAAAGTTTCAAGAAATGTTTATTTTTGGATAAACTATTGCTTTAAAATGGCTTATATAGTGACAGTACAGGTGCAGAAACACACACACACTGAGTATATGAATTCCGAGGGAAAGTGAGAAAGATGTGGGTGGATTCTAAAAATTCATATATTTGATAATGAGTCAGCAGAACCAAAACTACAGAATTATGCAATAAGATGCTACTATGACAGTGAAAACAGATTTAGAGCTGAACTGTGTCATTTTTCAATGTTAAAATACTTTCTTCTATCCCAGTTTAATATGCAGAGGCGACTATAAATAAGCCATTCCTAGGCTGACTATCTGATGAATGTAAAAACTGTGGCACTTTCAAAATATTGCTCAATGAAACAGGAGACTTCAAGGAGATGTCATTTGTGTCTATTTTAAGCATTAACACTGTTTCAGAAGATTTTTATTCATTTGAAATAGAAATATTTTGTATAGTTTTCACTTTTGATCAGTTTAATGCATCCTCTACTTAAAATAATTAATAATTAAGTGATTTTAGTGTTTTTTCATTGATGAATTGGCCATAGCCGTAAAAATGTCATGTGGTGCGACCATGATTAAAATGAATGATTCACATTTTTAGACGTTCTCAATAATTAAAGTGTTTAGAAACAAAGTATTTGCATTTATTTTGAGTTTTTGTACATAATGATCTCATAATTTTGTTTTATAATTTCAGAGTTGCCTTATTAAATGTAGTTAGTCGACTTATTTTTCTTGTAAATTGCATAAAACTGATTTATTTATTAAAAATTTGATTTGCATTTATTTCATTGCATTTTTATTTGCATTTATTTTACTTTGCTTGGCAGTGGAATCTGGTAAAATAGATTAAAATAGTTTTTTTTTTTTTCATATTATACAAAGATTAAATATAAACCATCTGAATTACACAAATTTGCATAAAAATCTGTTCCAAATGATTTGTAAATAAAGTATTTTATGTATATAAACCATCAATTGAATATAAAAGCACAAAAAACAATCTGGGACGTGTATCTATAATGGAAAACACTCTGCAGTGGTCGCACCACATGATATTTCAAATTCAGTCAAAATTTAAATGGACAGAATTGGCCACCTAAACAAAACAAGCTAGCTTTCCACAAAAGGTCACTATGAAATTTATAATAAAAATAAATACTTGTAGAAATAACTTAATATCCATTGTTTTTTGAGGTCAAACCACATGATATTCAAATATGGTTACTACATACCAGCCGTTAAAAAGCCGTTTGTTTGTTGTTGTTTTTTTACATTTGAAAGAGAGTTACAAACCTGCTTGATGCTTCCATGTGTCATTGACAAATATATATAAATATAGAAAAAAAATATATATATATAATCCAAATAATTATTGACATGCAGGATGGCATGTTGAGGTCCACTCCAAGAGAGGGTCTGTGTGTTTGTTATCTAGATTACATTCGATACACACACACACCCCCATTACCAAACACAGTGGGCTCCAGTCACTGATGTCAGAGAGACAGACAGGTCAATTATGAAGACGTGACAGCCGCCAGCAAACTCACAATGGGCCGAGGGCGACGTGTATTCAAGGACGAATCTCCCTTCTACATCAGCACACTCCAGCTGTCTGTGTGATTACTCAGAGCCAACTAATACCTGTCACCTGTGATAACCTTTGATTCGCCCGCTTCCACCCTAATAGAGGTGTGTTCAATGAAGTAAACAGCGAGCGCTGTTGTTCAGCTCTCGGCCCTTCGTTTAGCATTGCTTGTTTAATTTGAGACCAGGAGTCTGGTGTGAGGAGCTATTTTGCCACCTGGGGAACATAATATATTTCAGAGTTTCTCTTTTATAGAATGTTTTTGAAAGAACTCTCTTATGCTCACCGAAGTTGCATTTATTTGATTAAAAATACAGTAAAAATTGTCATATTTTTAAATTCTATTTAAATATATTTTGAAGTGTCATTTATTCCTGTGATGCAATGCTGAATTTTCCGCGTCATTACTCCAGTCTTCAGTGTCACGTGATCCCTCAAAAATCATTCTAATATGCTGATATGATTAAAGTTTAAAATAAC
>JAHKKF010535140.1:0-21366 GCA_019740295.1 Labeo calbasu | reverse complement strand
AAAATAACCAATTGTTTCGCTAGATAAGACCCTTCTTCCTTGGCTGGGATCGTTTAGAGCCCTTTGAAGCTGCATTTAAACTGCATTTTAGGGAAAACTCATGGGCACAATAGAAGTCTGCTATATGGAGAGAAATCCTTAAATGTTTTCCTCAAAAACATAATTTCATTACAACTGAAGAAAGTAGGACATGAACATCTTGGATGACAAGGGGGTGAGTAAATTATCTGTAAATTTTGTTCTATAAGTGGACTTCTCCTTTAATTCTGTTCAGTCTGGCCTCCCACGTCATTTGTATTCGCAGGCCTCATCCCATAAGGTTATATATCTGTGTTTTCGCCGCACATGAAGCGATAAAGACGCGGAACGCGTGTCTGAATCCGTAAAGATGCGTCCCTGGGGTGACTTCCCCGAGCGTGAAGGAGGGATGAAGGAAGGAAGGGATGAGAGAAGCACTAACAGCCTCATCTTGGCCGTACGGGCCCGCTGTAATCACACAGACTCGTTTTCATCTCACGCTGCGCTCGGAAACACAGAAGATGTGCTTTCTTGGAGCTCGCCGCTTCTTATCTGTGACGCGTGGCCTGGTCTTTGTCCATTTCCTCAAGTCGGTTTGCTGGAGAGGTGCTCAGCCATGTGTTCTGATCGGATAATTTGTTGACTGATTCGGCTGATTGGCTTTGGTATGAATAAGGCAAGCAGGCAAAGCGCTTCTGACTCGCTGGCTGCCTGTGGGGTCTCCTAGGGGGACTATAGATAGCAGTGGGGCATGAAAACGTCTCTGAAATCGCTCCGTCGTATCACAACGCCCAATTAGAGCTGGGATTGGACGGTCCCTCGTTCCACATGAGGCACTGGTAGCATTGCGGTCATTTGTGGTGATGACTGCATCTTTGTGGATCCCACTTGCACTTTATGTGCAGGTCAGAGTATAGAGGGTATTCGAGGTGAAACGCCAAAGACATCCAGGAGTGGCCCTGTGCTGGTTTAATGTTATTAATGAGAGAAAAATATAGTAGAGTAGCACCGCAAATCCTTTTTGAGGTTTCAATCACTGGCGATACGACAGATCAAAAAAGACCTGCTGACTACCAAGTCTTCTCTCAAGAGGCCAAATTATCTGTGAAAGAACCTTTACTTTTTTTTTTCCTTGCGCAATCCTAAGCTTTCTACTTCAGTAGTTCTCAGCTGGGTTTGCTACAGGACTAGTTTCGTTTAGGTTAGGCTGCTAAGAGAGAATTGCACATTTGACTTTACTTTAATGTCATTTATTACTATATGAATATAATTTTTAATATAATGTTTTTATTTTAGTTTTATTTATTTGTTTTTTTTATGGAAAAATGCATTTAACTGCAAATCAATTTGCAGTTTTTATTTTTTATTTAATATTTATAATAATTTCATGTTTATATTAATTATTTTTGCAGTACAATGTGTCTTTAGAAATAAAATATATATATAGTAACTGCCTTTTATATTTTACTTTTTTTTTGCAAAAAAGTTTTGAGAAAAACGGTATAAAAAGAAGATTTTTTACATAGCATTTTTTTCATTTATCAGTACTTTAATGTTAGATTTTACAGTATTAATATATTTTTTAATGTAAAATAAAAAGTAATGCACATGCTTTCTTCAGGTATGTACTGTACATTTGACAGTACTTTAATGTCAGGTTTTACTATATAAATATAATATTTATTTATTTATTTATTTATTTATGTTTATATTAATTATTTTTGCAGTATAATGCAGCTCTAGAAAATAAAATATACAGTAACTACCTTTATATTTTGCTTCCAATAGTATCATAATTGGATTCCATGACATTTTATATTCTATTTATTTTATTAAATAATTTATTTTAATACGTTTTTATTATTATTATTATTATTATTATTTATTTATTTATTTATTTTTTGGCTACAAATTTTCTAAGGACTAATATAATAGTGTTTTTATCATTATCTGTTTATCAGTACTTTAATGTTAGATTTTACAGCATTAATATATTTTTGAATATAATGTTTTTATTTTAGTTTTATTTATTATTATTTTGTTGTTATGAAAAATACAGTTTTTTGTTTTTAATATTTATAATAACTTCATGTGTATATTAATTATTTTTACAGTATAATACATCTTTAAAAATTAAAGTATATACAGTAACTGCCTTTATATTTTGCTTCCAAGAGAATCATAATTGGGTTCCATGGCATTTTATCCCCTGTGTAGTTTTTGTAATTATTATTTATGTATTTATTTATTTAGGCTAGGAGGCCGCTAAAAACGTTTCAAGAAAAAGTATAAAAAGAATAAAAAAATAAACAAATGGAAAAAAGCAAATAATAATAAAATAAATACAAATTTATTGAAATTGACAGGCACATTTGATAGTATTTTAATGTCAGATCTTACTATGCTTATAAAATTTTGAATATAATGGTTTAGTTATTTTTTTGTTTATGAAAAATGCCGTTTTATATTTTTGTATTTGTGTTTTTATTTTTAATTTAATATTTCTAATAATTTCATGTTTATGTTAATTATTTGTTACAGTATAATGTCTTTATAGATGAAAACACAGTAACTGTCTTTATATTTTGCTTCCAAGAGAATCATAATTGGGTTCCATGGCATTTTATACCCTGCCTGCTTTGTTTTTTAGTTTTTGTTTTTTTTTTTTCAAATATATCAACAAAAGGATATGAAAAGCATTTTTAAAAGCTGATAAGCCTATTCATTTTGCTCTCTTAATTATGCATGTTTATGTAGTCATTTGCATTTTAATATTTGCATTTAGCATTGTTGTTTTGCTAGGAAAAAATCTACCATTGAATCTACCATTTGCTTTAGAAATTCCAGCAGTGGATAAACTTTTTGAATTTGACCCAAATGGTGACAAATCTCTGTTATTCTCTGACTTTGGAGCAGGTGGACAGGGATATGAGCTGTAGGGAAACTTTTTAGGTGAGTATTGGTCCATTGTGTGAGTTTTTGAGGAACAACCCAGAGCCAAACGTCAGCGATGGAATCAATCAGGAGGTTGGCCGTTGTTCTATCGGCGACAGTGAGAGTGGAGTGCGGGAAAAATGGTCAACGATTTCGCTTTTCTTGTCATCTACCCTGGCAGTGTGCCTTCACGCAGAATAATAGGAGTTAGAGCCATTCTTCTTGTATGGAGGCAGAGAACGAGCGATGTGGAGGGGGTGGAGGGGGTAGGTAAGAGGGAAGTGATTTCCATGCTAATGGGAATGTTCCCGGCAGGGCTTTCTGTCTGCGCCTATGTCTCTATGATGAATGCAGCCGTCGGACTGCCAGCGCGACGGGGGTCTCGCACCAAACCGCGAACTCGCAACTTCCTCTCTCAAGCACGACGACGAAAAGAAAGTGAAGTGGGCGCTCGCATAGAACTGAAAGACGGACTCTAAGCTCCAGCTGCATAAACTAGCGAATTCACGGCTTGTTTCTTTGAGGTTTGCGCATATTCGCGCTCCTGGACGCTGGCCTGTGCGCTGACGTCTTTTATTATTTAACATGCCACATATACACGATGGTGAGAAATTGGAGAGTGAAGTATTCTAAGAAACGGTGCTCTGGGCAAAGTCTATTTTAGATTATGGGCACGTTGAATCACAGGACGGATTTAGTTATACAGCACAGTGTGTCAGGCCTCTTCGAGGGCATTGTTGATGGAGGTCAGCATACGGTGATCTAATTCTAGCAGTTAGTCGTGAAGCATTGCGAGTGAGCGTTAGTCTAACCTGGCCACGTCAGATGACTCAAGGTGTCCTGGGAGAGCCAGACGCAGCCTGACAATAGACACCAGGAGGCCTGGACACAGTCGTCGCTGTTATTAAAGTGGAATTACGGAGGGAGGGATTTGATATTAAAGTCATTTTGAGCTGAGGGTGTGGATGTGTTTTGATTATCCCACAGCCCCAGTGGTCTTTGTGAGAGAAATATAGTGAGAGTCCTCTGGAGGTATTAACACCCCGAAGCAAGCGCACAACACTGATTTCACCACCTGTATTTCTCCTCAGAAACAGTGCAGGCTTGACATAAACACAATCTCTGTCCCTTCTCCTTCTTATTTTCTCTCCACTTTTTACCCTTATTCTCTTTCTCAGGCAATATCCGTCACCATTCCCAGCCTGTTTTCTCATTTTCTGTCCTTTTTCTCCTCTCCTAAGGAACTTGTTGGCCACAAAAATACCACAAAGTTTTAGGTCTGACAGGTCTGTATGTGAACGAATATTAATATGCAAATGCTTGAATTAAGGTTTGAAATTAACCAGAACTTGGTGCAAAAGCGCAAAAGGATATATATATAAAGTTCAAAAGTTTTACATTTTCTTTAAAGAAGTCTCTTCTGCTCAATAAGCCTGCATTTATTTGTTCCAAAATATAGCAAAAGCAGGAATATTGTGAATGCTTTCAATCTGAATATATTTAAAAATGTAATTTATTCCTGTGATCAAAGCTACATTTTCAGCATCATTAATGTAACATGATCCTTTAGAAAACATTCTAATATAGTGATTTGCTGTTCAAGAAACTATTATTATTATTATTATTATTATTATTACCAATGTTTAAAACAGTTGAGTACATATTTTTCAGGATTCTTTGATGAATATATAGATCCAAAGATCAGCATTTATCTGAAGAAAAAAAAGCTTACATACACTATACCTACATAACATTTATAATGTTATAAAAAAAAAAATATTTCAGATAAATGTTGTTCTTCTGAACTTCCTATTCATCAGAGAAACCTGAAAAAAGAGCAGCAAATCAGAATATTAGAATGATTTATGAAGGATCATGTGACTGGAGTAATAATGCTAAAAATTCAGCTTTGAAAGGAATAAATTACATTCATTTTAAAATATTTTATAATAGAAAACAGTTATTTTAAATAGTAAAAATATTTAAAAATGTTGCTGTTTTTGCTGTACTTTGGATCAAATAAAAGCAGACTTCTTTAAAAAAACTTTACTGTTCAAAAACTTTTGACTGGTAGTGTGTATATATATATATATATATATATATATATATTTTTTTTTTTTACAGGACACAATTTAATGTGTCCTTGCTGCACAAAAGTATTTCTTGCTTTTTTTTTTTTTACAAAAAAAATCAATAAAAAATCTTACTGACCCCAAACCTTTAAAACAATAGTGTATAGAAGTATTTTTTTTAGATTTGCATCTTGTTTCTTAGCTGTAAGAAACATTTCAGTTCAGCCTGTTTGTTTGTTGCTGTATATATTTCTATTCAACATAATATTGGCAAGTTATAAATTATCACCTAGCAATTAATAGTGCGACCGTGTTTTGTTTTTGCTGAACAAGATGTTGTTTTTAAGCAGCCTTGGCCATATTTAGCAGTAGCGTGTATGTAGCTTAGCCTATGAGCACTAAAATGTGTTTCAGGTTTATAGCAGGCAAAGTTCAGACAGAGCTTCTCTCTTATCCTGTGATTATAGAGCCATCCGGTGTTAATTAAGGTGATCTAGACCAGTCTGGCCCAGTCTGGTGCATGCTGTGTAAATGGAGGTTTCAAGCCAAGCCATTCTAAATTAGTGCAGATTAAACTCGCTGGCAGAAAGGCAGAAAATAGTGATGCAAATAATATTGGCTGAGTTTGATAATAGAAATAATTCCAATAATTGACTCTCTAATTAAGCTCCACATCCTCGAAGAGCATAATTAAAATAGTAGTAGTTAATATTAGCCTCCTTTTAATCCTCTTTCATTTTCTTTGCCTGCTTATTTTGCCTGTTTATTAATATTTCATCTAAAGTTCAACGCTTTCTGCTTCAATTGACGGCATAATCGTTGCCCACAGACATGTCTCCCGCCCCCCTTTGTACCTCAACTTTCTCCATCCCTTCATCGCGCAACAGCACATACTCATGGAAGACAGATGCACATCCACACACGAGTGTTTGGCCTCGCATTATCTCTCTCGTGTCTGTCTTAACCTTTCCTCGTTCTTTAATTCACCTCGCTCGACTTCTCTTTCCTTTGCTTTAGCTTTTGCACCCCCTGCGTTTTCAGTCCTTTCATTCTGAGGAGCGGGATAACTGCCCATCTCCCACGCATCTCTCTCTTTGAGTTCTCACTCACTGCCGCCACACCAATTTCTTAATCTCTGCCTCTCGTTTTCACTTTCGGAGTTTCTCCAGTTAGTCTTTTGATGTATTCGTATACAGTTAGCTAACTCCCCCTGTGCTGAATCCTTGCTGTGCTGAATATATCCTTTTGGCACGAGTGAGCAGTGTTAACCCTCTTCCAATCCCATGATGCTGTGCGCCCATTCTCATGATGGGAGCTAAAACACTTCTACAATGCATTAAGCCTCACAGCTGGACATATATGCAAATATCATGTAAAAAGCCCTGTATAATCATATCATCTCAGTAGGTCTTTATTAATTGCTTGCTGTTTTGATGAACTGTGCCTTATATTCTATTTTTCTATCTCCTTAGTAGGTTTGCAGTATGACAGCTCTTTCTTTCATCAGAATGTATGGCTTCTTTAGACACATTTTGCGGTTCTTTCCACAGTTTTCAGATCTCTTTATAGATATTGGAGTCTACACCTATTTAAGACTATGGTACAGTGCCTAAAGAATATCATCATAGCCTTGTGAAATAGTTATATTTCATATATTTATACTATAAATAGTTAACTAGACTAGCAGGGTTGGAAAAGTCATCAGTCTCTTTGATTTAATACTTTTTAGATCCATCAGTCTTTTTGGACATGTCTGTACTTTGCACACCTTGATTGGGGAATATTTGCCCATTCTTCCTTGCAGTATTGCTCAAGTTCAGTCAAATTCTGTGTTGAGCGGCAAGGGATTGCTCTCTTCAAATCCATCCACAGTTTTTCGATTGGATTAAAGTCAGGGCTCTGAGTTGGCCACTCAAGGACATCCACCTCCTTATCCTTAAGCCATTTTGTTGTTGTTTCGCCAGTATGTTTAGGGTCATTGTTGTGTTGGAAGGTGAATGACCTGCCCATCTTCAGCTGTCTAGCAGAGGGATGCAGGTTTTCCTCAGGAATTTGGAGGTACTTGGCAGCATCCATTTTCCCTTCAATCCTGACCAATTGCCTAGTCCCAGCTGAAGAGAAACATCCCCACGACATAATGCCGCCACCACCATGCTTCACAGTAGGTATAGTGTGTTTTGGGTGGTGTGCTGTGTTTGCTTTTCACCAAACATAGCATTTGGAGTTCAGTCCAAATGGTCAATTTTGGTCTCATCAGACCTTAGCACCTTTTAGGGTATCAGACTCTTGCAAATGTGTTTTTTGCATAGTGCAAACGAGACACTTTTTTTAAGAAAGGTTTCTTTCATGCCACCCTGCCATTCAGGCCAGCTTTGTGTAAAGCTTAGGAGATAGTTTTCACATGTACAGACTGACCAAGCCCAGTTCCAAGTTGCCTTTGGCCTCCTGGTAACTTCTCTTATCGATATCCTCCTGGCTCTGTCATCCACTTTGGATGGACGGCCTGATCTAGGCAATGTACTGGTGCTGCCATACGCTTTCCACTTCTTAATGATGCTCTGAACAATACTCCAAGGGATAGATAAAGCCTTTGAAATGTTTTATAGCCTTCTCCTAACTTTTGCCTTTCTACAGCTTTATCCCAGAGGTCTTTTGAAAGCACTTTCCCAACCATGGTGATTTATTTGCCGTACCATGCACTACTAACAGTGGAGTCTTCAAGAAACAGCTTGTTTTATTCTGAAGTAATCAACACCACTACTATTGATCTCAGGTGGGACAATTAGCCTGGTGTTTAATCTGGAAGTTAATTGCTTGCACCTGGGCAAGTTTATAATGGTATACTCTAAGGGGCTGATCACTTTACCATTTCACAGATTCATTTTTTAATAATCTTGCAGAATTTTTAAGTGATAGTTTACTAAAATTATGAGGGTTATAATGTGTACATGCAGCTCAAAAAAGTATAGTATACATAGTATACAAAAGAAGTATTATAATTATTTTTATTAAAGGGACAGTTCACCCAAAAATGAAAATCATGGTGTACCATGATTTACTCACCCTCGTCCTAGGTGTATGTGTTCTTTCAGACGAATATAATCAGAGTTATTTTTAAAAAAAGTTTAAGCTTCATAATGGCAGTGAATGGCTGTTGAGATTTTGAAGCAAAATAAAGTGCATCCATCCATCATAAAAAGTACTCCTCACAATTTCAGGGGAATAGTAAAGGCCTTCTGAAGTGGATCGGTGCGTTTACATAAGAAAAATATCCGTATTTAAAACTTAAGTCGTAATCTCTAGCTTCCGCTAACTGTCATGTGCACATTCACAAGACAGTGGTGTTTTTTTCTTTACAATCCTCATCTCATTTAGTTCATGACTGGCGCTTTATTTTGCTCTAAATATGTATTATATATTATATAATACATATTTATAGCAGGATCCAGATGGTGTAATTCCAACATCAGCAGAGGCTAACTAGTTGATGCGCTGGGCGGTAAAGGGACAAGGCGAGAGAAAGTTTGCTCCATGTCAATTCCCTCTCTCCACATTCTTCATTTTACACCCTGCCTCCATAAGAGCCACCGTGATGGACGTCCTAAAAGGATGCAGATTTTATTCTATCTAATTTTCAACCAGCGCTTGAGCTTTAGCCAGCTAGACACTTTTTTAATGACTCTTCCATCTCAGAGGTCTCATTTCTACAGCAACATAAAGCCTCATCCATAGATAAAGCCTGCTATTTTCTCTTTTCCTTCTTATACTCTCTCTCTTATTTTCTTTTACTTTTTGTCTCCCGACTGTTCTCTCTCTTATAGTGTTGCCTTTGCATTTCTATCGGGCTCTGTTTATAATCGCTACATCTTTGAATCAAGCTGTTTTCCCCTCATTTACAAACAATACAGCCCTCTCCGTCTATTCATCCATCGAGAACTCGTTGTACCATTTAAATGCGTTTCTTTTCAAAATCCATCTTTTGCTTGCCCACATGCCGTCTTGCCCCCTTGATGAGTCTCACTCATCTCTCTCACTCGGTGGACCCGAGGTAATTGTGCTTAATGTTATTTACTGAGCTGAACCTGTATTCATCCACAGACCTGCTAATTAACTCCATCTGCCTATCATTGAAAAGCTCTAAATACTCTGCTCTTAATCTCCCATTGGGCGCTGACTCATACCGGCCAATCCCTGCTCCTTTCTTGGGAAGCCCAGCCCCATTAGAGTGGCTTTTAATGAATTCAAAGAATAAAACAAGCAAGCTTTCTCATCGCAGAGGTGAGGCCGAGAGTAAAGGTGATGCTTTAAAGAAGGTTCATGTAGGCGCTGTGGTACCGCTTCGTTTGTCCCTTCTGAACACAATTACAGTGACTCAGTGGGGAGTGCTATATCTCTAAGTCACAGAACATTGATCTTGTCCCTCCATGCTGTTTGATTGGCCGGCTAAAGCTGCTTTGGAAAAAGATGATCATCCGTTCGCTTTCCTGCTCTTCTTCGGTCCTGATTTGTGATTTATGAGGTGACGGGTAGCTGTCATTGTGTGTGTGCGTGTTTGAAGTGAGTTTGCTCAGTCTTAAGGCATGGGAAATGACAAATGGTTTTGTGGCGAGCTGTATGAGAGGATATCTTCAGATCAGAAGCTTTCAAACTGTAACTAAAAGACACAAACACAATTACATTCCGTGTTTATTATGTCTAAAGTAACATCTTAAAGGATGTGGAAGAAATCAGCTATAGCAAGTAAAATAAGTATTGAACACGTCACCATTTTTCTCAGTAAATATATTTCCGAAGGTGCTGTTGACTTGAAATTTTCACCAGATGTCAGTAACAACCCAAGTAATCGATACATACAAAGAAAACAAAACAAATAAGTTCATAAATGTGACCTTGGACCACAAAACCAGTCATATGTAGCACTGGTATATTTGCAGCAATAGCCAAAAATGCACTGTATGGGTCAAAATAATCTACTTTTTCTTTTATGCCAAAAATTCTTCAAGATTTGAAGACTCGCAAATCACGCATGAGAAAAATATGCGACTAGTTTCTCCATACAGGAAGCTGTCTTGAAGCTGTCATTACCACAAAGGCTTTTGTACGAAGTATTAAATAAATTTCAGTAGTTCCCCCTTTCTCTGCATGTCATTCCATTTTATTACACATAACTTAATTTCCAAAATTCTTTGTTTTATTTGTATGCATGAATTGCTTGGGTTTTTTTTGACATCTGGTGAAAAATTCATGTCAAGAGCACCTTTAGAAATATATTTACTGGGAAAAATGGTAACTTGTTCAATACTTATTTTACCCGCTGTATGCCAGTCCAATCAAGTCACACTCAGACTCATGACTTGTTAAAGCCACTTTTTTGATTTACAAATCAGTGTTGCCAAGTCTGTGGTTTTCCTGTGGAATTGGGCTACTTAAACACTTTTGGCACAGGTTGTTTTTCAGGTCTGCGGGTTGAAGTGACCCCAGTAACGCGATAACCTCTACAATGTGAATTTTACCAAGAAAATGTGTATTTTACCCTCCGGAACACGATTTTTACAGGGGAACCCCCCCCTCGAAACGTGATTGGGCTAGTTTTGGGCTAGCTTTGAGTAGCGATTGGGTGGGTTTTGTTGTGAAAACCTGGCAACCCTGCCAGAAATGGATTTGTTAAATGTTTTCTGTTGCAGTTCTGGTACTTCAAAGTGAAAATTAAAAAAAAAAAAAGAAATTATTTAATTTTGAAAATTTTATGTTGTATCTTAGTATTTCCACTCAAAACATTTTGAGGCAAAAAAAAAATGTTGTTAAAAACTTTGGCTCATCTCAATTTAAAAGTGGCTAATTTTGTATTATATATACATATTTGTGACCATGGACCACAAAACCATGTGTCAGTTTTTTGACATTGAGATTTATACATCATCCAAAAGCTGAATTTCAGATTGATGTATGGTTTGTTAGTATAGGACAATATTTGAAAATCTGGGGGGAAAAAATTGAGAAAATCTCCTTAAAGTTGTCCAAATGAAGTTCTTAGCAATGTATATT
The DNA here is from genome assembly GCA_019740295.1 of Labeo calbasu. NCBI lineage: Eukaryota > Metazoa > Chordata > Actinopteri > Cypriniformes > Cyprinidae > Labeo > Labeo calbasu. The sequence goes on along the minus strand of JAHKKF010535140.1, from coordinate 10,297 downwards.
ACCAATCAAAAATTAAATTTTGATACATTTAGAGTAAAAAATGTAATAAATATCTTCATGGAACATGATCTTTACCGAATAGCTTAATGATTTTTGGCGTAAAATAAAAATATAATAATAGATAATTAAAAAAATAAATAAAAAATCATTTTGACCCATACAATGTATTGTTGGCTATGGCTACAAATATACCTGTGCTACTTATGACTGGTTTTGTAGTCCAGGGTCAATATTCAATGTTTTTATATTTTTATTTAGCAAAGGAGCATTAAAATGATCAAAAACTGAAAGTAGGGTCTTTTACGGTGTTACAAAAAAAATCTATTTCACGTAATCGCTGTTCTTTTAAACTTTCTATCGATCATAGGATCCTAAAAATGTTTATTAGTTTCAACAAAAATATTTCTTAAACACCAAATCAACATAAAATGACTTCTGAAGGATGATGTGACACTGAAGAAATTTAAATTAAAAATAAAACAATTTAAAAAAAAAACATAAAAAAGTTGTTTTTTAACTTTTGAATATATACACGTTTGAAAACAGAACTCTTTTTCGGTTTTTAATACATTTTAAAATGTAATTTATTCCTGTCCAGCAGGCGTCTCGTCTTTTACTGAAGTGCGTGACCTTGAGCATGCAGTAATGTGTGTGTCTGTGTTTGACTTCCTGTTGTGCCAAATCCTTAAATCCCAATGCAAACAGCTCTGCTCGATTTTGCCTCAAGTGCGCCGAATCGCAAGCGACATCTTCTAAGTGGAAGTGCGTGCATTTGCTTGACAGAAGTGACAGAGCGTTTTAAAGTCCGAGCAATGACACGGTGGCTACTCTGAAGTTGAATCCTCAAACACTTGTTGTGCTGGAGACTTTTTCCCCATCAGCCACCTCTTCCTCATCAAAGAACAGCAGGACTTCGACTACATGCCAGTCAGCGCTGAAATTCAAAGTCGTTTAGATGCAGAACTGATGCACACTACTGAGGGAGTGATTTGAAAGGCTGCTGTTATATTTCTGCAAATTTGGGTGCAGTTTGTTGATATAGGGAGATGGTGATGAGCTTTGACTTTCATCTCAGGCTGTTGTTTTGTCGTGTCACACATTCAAGGTGTCTAATGGAGATGTAGTGTGTAATGCCCCTGGTTGTGACATGTGGAACAAATGTTCGCTATATATACAACTCTGATGGAGGCAGATTTGTTTTGGACCATTACTCTTTATCCTTCCTTCCTCCCTGACTTTTCTTAGTTTATAAATGTCACAATAAAATCTTACTCTTGTTTACTAATATGCTCTGCCTTTGCGTTTGAAATGTTGCCGTTTGTCTGCGTCAGTGTGAACTAGTTTTTGCCTTTAACAAAAGTATTTTTTTTAAATATACAAAATTTTTGTCACCAATTGTCATTTATTCCTGTGATAGCAAAAATGCATTTTCAGCAGAAATCACTCAATTCGTCAGTGTCACATCATCCTTCAGAAATGATTTTTATGTGCTGATTTGGTGTTTAAGAAACATGTCTTATCATTTTTTTTGTTGAAACCATAATACATTTTTAGGATATTTTGATGGATAGAAAGTTCAGAAGATTTTATTTAACAGCATTTATTTGAATATAAATTTTTGTAACACTTTAAGACTTTAAATAAATGTTAAACACTACCAGTCAAAAGTTTTTGAACAGTAAGATTTTTAATGTTTTTTTAAAGAAGTCTCTTCTGCTCACCAAGCCTGCATTTATTTGATCCAAATTACAGTAAAATTTAGAAATATTTTTACTATTTAAAAAAACTCTTATCGATTTGAATATATTTTAAAATGCAATTTATTCCTGTGATCAAATCTACATTTTCAGCATCATTATTCCAGTCTTCAGTGTCACATGATCCTTCAAAAATCATTCTAATATCCTAATTTTCAATTTTTTTTTTTTTTATTATTATTACTGTCAATATTTAAAGTAGTTGAGTATATGTCTTTCAGGATTCTTTGATGAATGATGAATTTATCTGAAATAAAAAGCTTTTGTAACAGTATACATTATACCATTCAAAAGCTTGGAGTCAGTAGAATTGTTTTTTTTGTTTTTTTGTTTTTTTTCTATAAAAATATAGAAATGAATTTTATTTAGCATGGATGCTTTAAATTGATCAAAAGTGATGATAAAGACATAACGTTACAAAAGATTTCTATTTCATATAAATGCTGTTCTTCTGAACTTTTTATTCATCAACGAAACCTGAAAAAAATCTACTCGGCTGTTTTCAACATAATATTAAAAATAACTGTTTTTTGAGAAGCAAATCAGAATATTAGAATGATTTCTGAAGGATCATGTGACTGGAGTGATTAAGTTAAAAGTTCAGCTTTGAAATCACAGGAATAAATGACATTTTAAAATATATTCAAATAGAAAACTGTTTTAAATAGTACAAATATTTCAAAATGTTACCGTTTTTGCTGTACAGTGAATTAAATAAATGCAGGTTTGGTGAGCAGAAGAGACTTCTTAAAAAAAACATTATGGTTCAAAAACTTTTGATTGGTAGTGTATATATATAACTTAGTTCAAGTTTACTAGTTCAAGCTTTTCTGTCATTTTGTGTAGATACAAGCTGTACGTTTACATTTATGTTGCGTTTGTATCTGATTAATCTTATGTATGTGGATGTGTTTGGATTAGTTAACATTGTTAACAATATGTTTAACAGTACATAATTATCATGATCTGTATTTAAAAAATCTCCACTAACAACTGACAAGATTTACACTGGATGCCAATCAATAGTCAGAGTCAAAAAGAGAAACTTGAAATTGATAACGTGAAATGTGAGATGAACTTTAAAGCTTTTCGAAAATCAAACTGATATGATGGATGAGGATACTAAATGATTGATTTTCTGTCTTCGTGTCTCACTTTCCATCCTGTGTTTTTGTCCAAATCTTTTTCCTTTCTCAGGTTCCTGGCTATTTTCTGTGTCAGAGTTGGCGGTGCCAGGGGCGGAGGTGGGGCGGATCTCAGCAACAGATGCCGACTTGGGAGACAACGCCAAGCTGGAGTACACCATCCTGGATGGAGAGTCAGGGGACACCTTTAACATCACCGGAGCCAACCAAGAGGCTGTGATCATCCTAAACAAGGTGGGAAGAACATTAACAGGACATATGGTGAAAGAAAACCCTGCTGAAAAGATGATCCTCAAACGAGCACATTTGTTTTTAAATGCACATTTTAATTGCGTCTTTTAGAGGCAACATCTCAGCATTCTCGTAGAAAATCTGGACAAAAACTCTGCTGCTGGCTGTCAGCTAAATATGGCTACAGTCGACCTGGTTGCCGACCAGCATGTTCTTTTTGTTTGAAGAAAGAAAGTCTTGCTGGCTAAGCTAGTTAAGAAGCCTGGTGGGAACGGCAGCACAATAGTGGTGACCTGCATCCAAAACACAATGCCTGCTGGTAACCATCAACGCTGGTCTTTTCAGCAGGGAAAAGTGCGTACTGTATGTGTGTGTGGGCATGGGTTCATTGAAGGTGGGAAGAGATCAGAAGACGCCTCATAGAGCAGATGATGTTTCTGGTGTAGGAGGGGCAGGTTACTCATTCTGCCAGGTGTCGTGTGGAGATCTGCTCCAGTGGAAGAAAAAAACCTCCACGAAAGGCCAAAAACGAGTGTCTGTGCTGTATAGGCGATGTGAGTCAATGTTGAATCACCCCCATCAAAGTCTGCGCAGCCTCTCGCGCTCGTGCGTGCGCGAGACGCTGATCAGACAGGCTGGGAGAGAAAAGAGCGTGATTTACGCTGGCACGCCGTGTGGTGCATGCCACACGCAGGAGCCCCATGAGACAGCACTCATCTCTAAGAGCCGTTTCTTCACTGATAAAGATTCTCACTGTCATTGTTCGCCTGAGGGCGTCCTCACATCACCTAAAACGGCACATGACGCGTTAGTAAATTAAAGGAATAATTTATTTAAAAATACAATTTTGTTATTGTTTACTCACCATCATGTCACTCCAGACCTATATGCTGCTCTTGTTTTCAATAGGACTCAAAAGCTTTTAAGAAGCTATTCTGATACAGTGACAATTCATAGTCACCAAGAGCTGTCAAGCTCCAAACAAAACAGAAAAACACCATAAAAAGTGGTCCATAAGACTCATGCATTATATTCCCTTCTAAAGCTGTATGTTGGGTATGTGCGGGGAACAGAATAAAATTGAAGTCTTTTCACTGATATACTTGGTACTCCGTATATCTGCTTGTGCTGATTGTGAGATTAAACAATGTGGAAGAAATTGTTGAATGGAGTTGTTATTTTTGTTTTCTTTGTGCACAGAAAGTATTCTCGTAGCTTCATAACTTTACAGTTGAAGCACTGATGTCACAGACTATTTTAATGATTTCTGGCTTTTAATGTCAGTTGCATTGTTGTCTGTGCAAGCTTTCAGATTTCATCAGAAATATCTTAATTTGTTTAGAAGATGAATAAAGGTCTTAGGGATTTGGAATGACATGAGGGTGAGTTATTAAAGGAGAAGTTCATTTCCAAAACAAAAATTTACAGATAATTAACTCACCTCCTTGTCATCCAAGATGTTAATGTCTGTCTTTCTTCAGTCGTAAAGAAATTCTGTTTTTTGAGGGAAAAAAAATTCAGGAATGTTTTCTGTGTAGTGGATTTCTATGTTGTCTGCAAGTTTGAACTTCCAAAATGCAGCTTCAAAGGGCTCTAAATGATCCCAGTCGAGGAATAAGGGTCTGATCTAGTGAAACGATCGGTTATTATCGATAAACTCTCATCTGATTTTGTCCTCCAACTTCAAAATCGTCCTACATAGCTGTTTTACCCTTTTTTTGTAAAGGCGCGTTCACTTTGTAAACACTGGGACGATTTTGAAGTTGGAGGAGAAAATGAGATGGGAATTTTTCGACATACCCCAACTGTATTGAACCGGAATACACAGAGTTCACGCAGAGCTAGAGAAGACGAGCATTTGAGGTTAAAAAGTATATAAATTGTACATTTTTTTAGAAAATAACCGATCGTTTTGCTAGATAAGACCCTTCTTCCTTGGCTGGGATCATTTAGAGCCCTTTGAAGCTGCATTTATACTGCATTTTGGAAATTCAAACTCGCGAGCACCATTGAAGTCCACTATATGGAGAAAAATCTAGAAATGTTTGCCTCAGAATACCTGTCTTTACGACTGAAGAAAAAACGACATGAACATCTTGGATGACAAGGGGCTGAGTAAATTATCTCTAAATTTTTGTTCTGGAAGTGAACTTCTCCTTTAATGACAGAATTTTTATTTTTGGGTGAACTATCCCTTTAAGAGCGCAAAAGTGGTTATGGTTAGTGATTTCATAGCCCGTGGTTAAAAGCTGGGTTTAGAATAACCCGGGGTTAAGTGCAGTGTGAAAAGCACTTGTGCATTTTTGACTGAAAATATAACAGCTTGCAGGTTTGGAACAACATAAAGCTGAGTAAAGGATGACAGAATCTTTATTACTGTGTAAACTCTCTCTTTAATGTAATCATCAGGATCATTTTATATAGAATAATTTCAGCTAATCAGGTTTTGAGGTGATGTTCCATGAGATAACGACATTCGTTTTGAACTTCATGTTGCCTGTTATAGTTAAAAGGCTTGAAGCCCCATTTCCAAGCTGCTGGGAAGCTAGCTGATTGCGTGTGTGCTCTGTTCAGATCTGGATCTGTGATCAGACACTGGGAAAAGCCGGCACAGTTGATGCCAATCCAGCTTCCTGGACTCATTTGTGTGTATGTCACAGTGACTGTACTGGGTCCCTGCGATCATGCAAGTTTGTGTGAATGTGTGTGTGTGTGTGTATGAATAAAGTGAGGGGGTTTGTTGGTCTGACAGGCCTGGCAGGTGTGGGGAAATCAGTGTAAAAAAAAAAAAAAAAAAAAAAAAACTCTGGCTGCAGGTGAGCCTAGGAGGGATTTTAGGCCAGGGATGTNTGTGTGTGTGTGTATGAATAAAGTGAGGGGGTTTGTTGGTCTGACAGGCCTGGCAGGTGTGGGGAAATCAGTGTAAAAAAAAAAAAAAAAAAAAAAAACTCTGGCTGCAGGTGAGCCTAGGAGGGATTTTAGGCCAGGGATGTGTTACGGTGATAAGGGAAAACTGGAAAGAGGAAACAGACAGAAAGGAGATTAAACGAGTGTCCAGAGAGGGGAGACAGTATATAGAGAGATACAGAGATGTGGAAGTAAGACATACACTAGGGGAGACAGTATACAAGATAAAAACCTTAAGTTAAGGGGAAACGAGAGAGAAACAAAGAAACCGCAATAAAGAAATTACCATTGTTTTCGCAGCACGTCTCAAGTTGTCCCTCAACTTCGAAATCGCCCTATATCGCTGTTTTACCTTTTTTGTTAAGGTTGTTTGATCTTTTTGCATGTTCACTTTGCAAAGACTGTGTCGGTACTTCTGCAGCGATGTAGGATGATTTTGAACTGATTTTTGAAGTTGAGGGAGAAAATACGATCAGAGTTTTTCAGAATGAGTCAGAATACACAGTTCAGGGAGAGAAAGGCAAGACGAGCATTTGAGATTAAAGAGTATTTAAATTGTATTTGTTTAATGAAAATAACTGATCGTTTCGCTAGATAAGAGCCTTCTTCCTCGGCTGGGATCGTTTACAACCGCATTTGGGATCATTTGAGGCTGCATTTAAACTGCCTTTTCAAAATCGGGGCACCATAGCGGTCCATTATATGGAGAAAAATGCTGAAATGTTTTCCTCAAAAAACATAATTTCTTTACGACTGAAGAAAGAAAGACATGAACATCTTGGATGACAAGGGGGTGAGTACATTATATGTGAATCTTTGTTTTGGAGGTGGACTTCCCTTTAATTCACTTCAGTTTACATCTGTTTGTCAGTAGTTGTCTCATTTTGTGTAGACTTAAATTTTTCCTAAAGAATTTTAGAAAGCAAAGTTGATAAAATGAAACACTGATAACTCCATTAAAAAGATAGTCCACCCAGAAATTAAAATTCTGTTATCATTTACTCACCCTCACACTGTCGCAAGCCTGTGTGACTTTCTTCTGCGGAAAAAATACAAATAAAAAATGTTTTGATGACAATATAATGATAACCAAACAACATTTGAGCCCACTGACGTTCCACAGAAGAAAAATGTGAGCAAAATAAGAATTTTAATGTTTAAGTCTTGTAAGCTTTGAGCAATAAAATGTTAATCTGAGAAAGAAAGTGGAAGAGTACTAGAAGGGAAAAAGGGAACGCTTTAGTCGTCTAATGCTTAGTGAAGGAGGAAATGAAAAGGGAGAATTATGGGTAAACAAATGAACTCCTCCCATGTCTCTCCTTGAATTCCTACTTCATCCTCCACTGCACTGATGCTTCATTCGCCCAATCGTCTTTTCCAAAATTGCTCCCGTGTTACGTTCTCTCTAATATTCCTGTCAAAACCACAGAGATGGTTTCATTGTCCGTCAGGACACGGAATTCTGTCCGGGACTCTTGATGGCGCAGTAAGACAGACTGATGGAGACGAAGAACAAGACAAAGACAGAGAAAGAGAACAATGAGTAAAGATATGCAGGTGGGAGTATCTGAAAACAAAGATTGAAGAGGTTAAAAGGGATTTAGCCAGAGAACCCACGCGCAACTAATAGAAAACATGAAAGATACCACTCTAATAGAATTAGAATAAACAAAGCGTAAAATTAGCACTAAGCTCCCCTTTGGTTTCCGGCCCATTAAACAAATATAAAAAACTGCTGAACATTATTTGCCGTGTTTGTGTTTGTGTTTACAGGACCCCGCTCTAGTTTGGCCACCTGCCTATCTCATTCAGAACAGCCGATCGCCATGCCTGCCTCTTGTTTATTTCGCTCCATATCAGAAAGACTGAAGTTGAAGATTTCTTTGAGACAGAGGGGAGAGTGAAAGATAGTGGAAAGAAAAGAAAGCCTCACAGAGAGAGGAAGAGCTCGCCCCAGGGAGGAAAGTGTTTCCAATAGGAGCAATTTCTGTCATCACAATGCCCGCCATGACCTCTCAGGAACCCACAGAGTTTAGAGCACAGTCGCTTTTTGCTTAGAGGAGACAGGCGCAGACATTCACGTACATACAAATAACCTTATATAATACATCTGTTGAAAAGACTGACGACTGTTATATATATGTAGCATATCTATGTAATTGCAACATGGACGCTTAAAGGCATAGTATAAGCCAAAAGTAAAGCTCTGTCATTTATTTACCCTATTTATTCAGTCAAACCTATATGACTTTCTTTTGTCCCTGACACGTGAAGATATTTTATTGGATATCTAAGCTCTTTTGTAACAAAAGTGAATGAGCACTGCGGTCATTGTGCTCTAAAAATGACAAAAACAAATTAAGTCGTTCTTAAAATAATTCGCCCAAAGATTCAAAAAGTTGTTAAATTATATTAGAATTTAAATTATGTAAAATTTGATTATAATTATTAGTAAATTATAAGTTGTAGGCTACTTTAACTGTACTAACGGATGTTTCAAAGAATAGTTTTCAGAAATGAAAATATGCTTAACATTTATTTACCTTCAAGCCATTCAAGATGTGAAAGATTTTGTTTCAGATTGGAGAAATTTCGCATTACGTCACTTGCACACCAATGGATCCTCTGCAGTGGATGGGTGCCGTCAGAATGAGATGAGAGTCCAAACAGCTGATAAAAGCATCACAGTAATCCATATGACTCTCTTGTGAAGTGAAAAGCTTTTAGCTTTAACTTCTTAACTTTTCATTCTAAGGTCCGTTATACCTTTAAGTGAAGTTTAAGCTTTCCTGTAGCTCAAACAATATAGAATTCCGGGGAACTGATAAAAAGAGCTGATAAAAATCAATGTGTACCTTAACTGCAATGTAAATCACTTTAGATAAAAGCATCTGCTAAATGCATTAATGTAATAAAAAAAATATAAACGGCTTCATAGCCATCAAATCTCTTTTGCACTTTAAATTTGTATATGGGTTTTCAAAATGCATTATGCCAATTTGACGTCAGTGATTTTTCGCACTTGATATGCAGACATCAATGATTTCAAATGTCATCTGTACTATTTTGACAGTTTGTCACTGTGTTGGACATGGACAGTCCAAGTCTATATTCATATTCATATTCATATAAAAAAACAGCTTGGATATCTGCAAAATATCTTCTTTTGCGTTTAGTATTTGCATTTGAAACTACATAAATATATTCCTCAGACCCTCAGCTTAACCAGCACAAACTAGCATGGAAACTAGTCTAAGCTGATCATTTTAACAGAGACAGGTTCAAACTCTTTCTTTCTTTCACACCTACGGCTACCCTCATTTACACATGACCTTTGCACCCTCTGTGTTAATACTGCCCTGAATTACAAACCATGTGATGACAGAAAAAGGAACACATTATAAAAATGAAAGGTACTGAAGAAAGAAGCCTTTTGCAGATAAGAAGAAGAGACCTTTGATGTGCGGATAAAGAGGACAAAGCCTAAGGCTGAGTGTGTGAATGGGTCAGTCAGGGCCCTTTTTGGTAAGCTAGGTCATGCCTGCCTGTCTGAGAAGAAACTGTTTCCATGTAAAGCTGCACTGCGACCTCTCTCCCTCCCTTGCTCACTCATTTCATCTCTGCGGTCTGCAGTTGGTGCTGGGTTTCTCTCTGCAGAGTCTCCCTTGCTCACTCTCTCTCCCCTGAGGGATGTTAGTTATGTGCTGCGGTCATTTCTGCGCTTTAAAAACCTAGGGTGGAGCGGCGCTTAAGAAATTCATTGATTCTCAAACTGTGCAAAAACTCTTTGTCCTTGAGAAAAAATGCCTTGAGCTGAGGATTAAGGAAAGGAACAAAGTGTAAATCTGTAGGTTTCATTTCGGGGAGGTGCTACTCTATGTGTCTGAATACGAGTTTAGTGAGTATTTAAAGGTTTAGTTCACAACTCATCGTTTATGCACCTTTAAGTGGTTCCAAACCCAGTTTGACTTTTTGTTCTTCCATGGAACATGAAAGGAGAAATTTTGAATAATTTACCGGCCTCTTATTTTGCATGCAATTACAATAATTGGAAGATTTAAAGTTTGCAATAACAACACACATCAGCATAGAAGTATAATAAACGTAGTCCATACCAACTGTGTCCTATAAAGACTTCTGATAGCTTTCTCAGATAGCACACGTACGTCTACAAGATGTCTGTTAAAGATCACTTGATCTGGAAAGCATTTGCTGTGTATGAACATCTGGCAGACGTCAATAAGATGTCAGTTTTAC
>JAHKKF010535138.1:0-14980 GCA_019740295.1 Labeo calbasu | reverse complement strand
CTGAAGATGCAGTAGATTACGTTTGTTTGTGAAGGGAATGCGCCTCCCGATCTACATATATCCATCTATGTTCGCGCGAGTCATTCATGATCCAGCTTCACATACAGCAGAAGTGAGTATAAGCGTTTTTTTTATGAATCTTTGCAATCGCCTTTCCTTATAACGTGGTAGTTAGGAAGTTTAGCGGCTAAACGCAGCTAAATCCGGCTAATGTAAACAAGACCGTCTTTCCACAGAGACAAGAGAGGGGCGGGGTGAGCAGAGCTCATTTGCATTTAAAGGAACAACCCCTTAGAATGAGATGATTTTTGCAGAGCTGATTTTGGCAAGGTAAAAATGGTGTTGTTTTACAAAACCATTGAGAATTAGAAGTATATTAGAGACTTTTCATTAAGACCCTAAAGAATCATATCAACTTGTGGAAAATGGGTGACCCCTTTAAGTAAAGATCATGTTCGATGAAGATATTTTGTAAATCTGTAAAAATAATATTCCCTTTTTCAATTCAGTCTTTGTTGCGTCACCCACAGAGGCCGCTCCCACGATAGCTGATTGACATGAGCGTCTTACCTTAGAACAGCTGTCACAGTCCAACCTCCATGTTTTGATGCCGGAGCAGGGATGTAAGTTAGACAAGAATTGAGCGATTGAGGTGTTGTGTTGCTGGATGTAATAATGAACGCAGTGGTCATCATTTACTCCCGACATCTGAGTCGCTGAAGATGCAGTGGATTACGTTTGTTTGTGAAGGGAATGCGTCTCCCGATCTACATATATCCGTCTATGTTCGCGCAAATCATTGTGATCCAGCTTCACTTACAGCAGAAGTGAGTATAAGGAGTTTTTTATGAATCTTTGCAATCGCCTTTTCTAATAATGTGCTAGTTAGCAAGTTTAGCCGCCAAACGCAGCTAAATGTGGATAAAGTAAACAGGCTCGTCAAACCACAGAGAGAAGAGAGGGGCGGGGCAAGCAGAGCTCATTTGCATTAAAGCAGCCTCGACCAGAATGAGATGATTTTTGCAGAGCTGATTTTGGCAAGGTAAAAAGGGTGTTGTGTTACACTACCATTGAGAATTTTTAACAAAAATATATTATAGACTTTTCATTAACTACTTTATTTCAATATGCCCATTTCTATGAAACTTTAGCACAAATGACATAGAATCAACGGACCTAAAAGTGACCTAATTCTGCAGCAGTAATTAACAGTTCATGGCAGCAACTTTCCAGTCTTACACAGGCACAAAAGGCTAGATGCTATCAGAGGCAATGAGTAAATGAGACGTTCCCCTTAATGGACAAGGGGAAGTGACCCACGGAGGGAAGCGCACACACTTCATCTTCCTCCAGGAGAAAAGAAAAATGGAGTGTGAAATTGGAGGGGAGTGTCTGGGTCCACCCAAGGGAATATATATATGTGTTTTGAGTGTGTGTGTGTGTGTGTGTGTGTGTGTGTTTGTGTTGGGCTATAGGACCAAAAAAGCAAAAAGTGTTGGGCGTCAGACAATGCCAACATAAACTTCAAACAGCGCTCAGAGAATACAAGCGGGGACTTTTTAAAAACACACATGCCCTGCTCTTGAGATGAAGGGCGAATCTAAAGTGGGTCAGTGTGTCTTAGATGTTGTAGATCAATAGCTGTGTGTGTTTCACCCAGAAAGCCTGTATTCCTCATAATGCCATTTTCAGCTACTAGGATACTCATTATAACACAACAGAAGGCTCATGCAGCGCTGAATATAACACTTTTGCTTCAGCGAGTTCACATCTCACCTTTGTAATTTGATAAGTCTTCTCAAAAGCGGGCTATATTTATCGTCGCTTCTGGAGTGGCACGATCTTTGAAGATTATTTGTGGTTATGCATTGCACATCCTACAAAGGCTTACAGATGCATAATGGCTTTAAACAAAAGGAAATTGGATGGAAAGCACGGTTGTTACTCACTAATAAAGCACTTCGTTGGCTTCATGTCTTTCGTAGCGGACGGTTTCACACATTATCCTGAAAAAAAGAGGACAGGAGAGAGAGAACCATAAATCAGTGACATATCCAAACTTAATGGTTCCAAAAGAAGCAATGAACCTCATATTTTAGTCTGCGATTATGAAATGTGTTGTGAAACTAAAATGGATTTTAGGAACCAAGTCTTGTTGGTTTTCAGGTCTGGTTGGCATTGCGTTTCGAAAAGAAAAACAATACAGGCTGCCTGTTGTTAAGAACAGCGAGGACAAAACCGAACTGTGTTTGTGTATGACATATTTCAGTGTTGGTTTATGCCAGAAGTGCTGTTTAAGCAAACTCGGATGTATCGCCGCAGAACAAAACATTCCAAAGGACAAAAACATTCTTCAAAAGACATTCCTTAAAGTTCAGCTCAGTTGGAGGGTAGAAAGTCAACCAAGTCCATCTGACACATTCCTGAAGATGTGTACGGACCACTGAAGGGGTGTTGGAGGGGTCAGGTAGGGTTTGGAATGTTCTGGAACACCGTGGTCAAGTAGCAGAGGATTTTTTACCCCCCAAATATGCACGTCCACATGTGTGTAAATATAATGACGTGAAAACCTTGAGAGGGTAGTTCAAGCGATTTAAGAGTTCAGACAGCAATGCAAATATCTAAAGCCCAAACTATTATTGCAAAACTAAAATCATTTACACCATTAATAACTTGAATGTCCTAACTTGCAAAATAAAATAAAATAAAATAAAATGATACTAGTGGACAACTTAACTAAAAATAAGTCAAAAACTATTATTAAAAAGTTAACACTGATAAATAATTGTTTACAAATCATAAAATAATAAATGTCTTGCATCAAATACTTACATAGCCAAAAAATACAAAAATAAAAAAATAAACCTTTGTTTGACTTGCAATATTTGCAAAATAAAATGACAACTTTTTTCAGTCCAAAAATATTATTTCAGCTATTATTTATTGAAAAATAAATAAATAAATCTTTGTTTGACTTTGTTTGTCAATATTTGCTAAATAAAATAAAATAAAATAAAATAAAATAAAAAACAATCTTTGTTTGTCTTGCAATATTTGCAAAATAATACACTTTTTATATATTTTCTAATATAAAAAAGACACTAGTGGTAACTTTTATTAATACTATTATTTGAGCTATTATTAATAATAATAATAAAAAAATTGGCTTCTAGTATTTGCAAAATAAAATAAAATAAAATAAAATAAAATAAAATAAAATAAATTTACACTAGTTAACAACTTAACTAAAAATAACAGTCCAAAACTATTATTAAAAATCCAATACTGAAAAATAATTGTTCACTAAATAAAACAAAATAAAATAAAATAAAATAAAATAAAATAAAATAAAATATATTGACACTACAGGACAACTTAACTGAAAATAACAGTCCAAAACTATTGTTAAAAGACTAATACTGATAAATAATTGTTCACAAAATAATAAAATAAAATAAAATAAAATAAAATAAAATAAAATAACTAAAATAAGATAATAAAATAAAAATATAATTGACACTAGTGGACAACTTAACCGAAAATAACAGTCTAAAACTATTACTAAAAGGCCAATACTGATAAATAATTGTTCACAAATTAGACATACAATACATTTACATAGCAAATTAAAAAAAAAAAAAAATCAGACTTTGTTTGATTTGCAATATCTGTAAAATAAATTAAATTAAATTAAATTAAATTAAATTAAATTAAATTAAATTAATTAAACTAAATTAAACTAAATTAAACTAAACAACTAGAAATAGCAGTCCAAAACAGTAAAAATAATTGTTCACAAATGCACAAGTTCTAAAACAACAAATCTTTACTAGTTTTGATATATGGTAAAATAAAATAATATTAAAAACACAAATTAAAATAAAATAAAACATACAACTAAAACAACATTTAAAAAAAAAAAAAAATCAAATGTATCGACCCAAAAATTGCATATCTGTCTCCCTTTCACACATCTGTATGCATAACCCACCATCCACCCCTGCTTGACCTCAAAAACATTTCTGCATTTTTTCCATTCATTTATCAAATCCTTCCTTCGGTTTTACCTCAGCTGGTGTTCCCGAAGATTGGACAGCGCCTCCATCCCATGCAAGTAGGAATACACGATCTCCAGGTCCTGCAGGTAAGAAGAGAAAGACAGAGAAAAGATCAAAGTCTGCTCGGCTGTAAAAGCACACACTCTCCCAGAATCCTCAGCGATGGACGAGAAGACATTTATATCACGTTGAAGAGTGGTACAGAAAATGGCACTGTTGAAACACATGGAGAAATGCAGTTTCACAACATAACAACAGTAATAATAATACGTGATTAAAGCAATTAAAAGTTGCAGCTGCCCTTACAACACTTTTCTCTTGTATCCCGTACTACTTTTTAATATAAAAAAAAGTCTATAATAATAAATATCATTTATAGGTGTACAGTGCAAACAGGCTTGGCAAGACGCTACTAAACAAACAGTCTCAGGTCCCTAAACAGGTCCTTTCACCAGAGAGCTATAAGTGGTTCTTCAGACAGACCGGTCACAGTGTCCATGTATCTGAGGCCAAGCACACAGCGGGCCCTGTCCCCTTCCACACTGATGCCACAACTGGGCCGCCTTTGTGCTTACAAAGGCATGCTGGGATAGCGATGGGGACAAAAGAGGTTCTGTGCTCGCACACAGACGCACTTGATTATGAACTGAGAGGCCCTGTGTGATGAGGAACACAAATGCAAACACGCAGCTCACCAAACATTTGCCTTCTGATATAGTAGAAGTAAACCTCTGCCTCCTTGTTTTCCTATTAAGACAACAGGACTGCTTGTTAAATAAGAACTGAAATGGAAGAAAGTGACAACACACGGCTGCACTGGTCAGGAGAGCCAGAATAGGTAGTATTTTTGGACATTTGTAAATTTGTAAACATGCTGAGATGCAGTTTCAGACTAGATGAAAGTGAAGTATTTGAGTTAAAAAAAAAAAAAAATCTTACATGCTGTCTTGAAGGCTCTATATTTGTAAGAGAGCAGGTGACCCTAAATTCACCCTTATACAAAAGGTTACAGAGGGCAAGGCCACATGAACAAACTGTAATTGAATGTAATAGTGACCTCCATCTTTTGCAGTGTCAAAAGAGGCTAAAAAGAAAATTGCTTCAATGATGTTTTGTCACCCCCTGCTGTTAAAAGCGGTACACTGCATGGAGAGTTGGGGGAAATTATGAAGAAATAGTAATTTATAAATAGGATAATAAATAAGAATTAGTATTATTTAACAATATAAACAAATCTAATAAACTAAACTAAATAAATAATGTATTAATAATAATAATAGAAAATATCTGGAGAGTGCAAAGAAGAGCTCATTATTACAATTTTATTTTAATTGACAATTTTTTTTTACTGTCAATTTTTGTATTAAAATAAATTAATACAATTCTTAATATTAAAATGTATTTTATTAAATAATTAAATACTATATAAAATAAGATGATTATTAAAGGATTATTAATTTATTTTTAATTTATTTTATTATTTCAAGATATTAGACTATTTTTTTAATTGCCAATTTTTTTAAATTGTCATTTTTTTTGTCAATCAAAAAAGAAAGAAAGAAAGAAAGAAAGAAAGAAAGAAAGAAAGGAAATTTCTTAATATTAAAATAAATTTTATATAGTCATATAATTAAATAATTATATGACTATACAAAATATGAAAATAAAGACGCTTGCCCAAAGCTTCTTTTATCATCTATTTATTTAGTAATTTAATAAGAGCTTATTAATTTTTAAATTGTATTTTTTTTTATTGTTATTTTCTTTGTGCATAAATAAATAAATAAATAAATAAATAAATAAATAAAGTACATTTCTTAATAATAAAATATTTTTATATTAAAGAATTATAAGACTATAAAATAAAAATATATTTATTGTAATGTCAAATATTTTTTAAATTGACATTAACTAAAACTAAAATAAATGTCTTAATATTAATTTTGTTTTATATTAAAGAATTATAAAATGAATTTAAAAATGCATGCCCAAAAGGTCTTTTTTCATCTATTTATTTAGTAATTTAATAAGAGCTTATTATTTTTTTAATCTTGTTTTTATTGTCAATTTTCTTGTGCATCAATTAAAAAAAAATACATTTCTTAAAATTAAAATAATTTCTTATATTAAATAATTATAAGACTTTATAAAATAAAAAATAAAGATACATGCTCAAAGGTCTTTTTTCATCTATTTATTTAGGAATTTAGTGAGAGCTTATTTGTTTGTTTTTTTTTATTTGTTTTTTTAATGTAATTGTTTGTGCATCAAAAAAATAAATACATTTTTTAATATTAAGATAATTTCTTATATTAAAGAATTATAAGACTATATAAAATATGAAGATGCATGCCCAAAGGTCTTTTCATCTATTCATTTTGTAATTTAATAAGAACTTTATTATTATTATTATTATTATTATTATTTTGTAATTTTCAAATATCTGTGTATAAATATAGTACTTATTTTTATATTATAGCATTAAAATGCTATTTAAAAAAAGAAAAAAAGAAAAAAAAAAGAAAGAATTTAAAGACATTTGCCCAAAGGTATTTTATTTAATCTATATATTCATTCAATAATTTATTGCTAAATGAGTGCAAAGTAGAGTTTATTAGAATTATTTATTATTTATTTTATTGGAGTGGATTAGAGCACACTAGGTCTTCTGGGTGGTTACTAGGGTGTTTCTGCTTAGAAACATAATAGCAAATCTCATTTCAACAAAGCCAAATCATTTGCGGCATCATTCATATCTGTAGCACAAACGGTGTGCACGTTACTCATTAAACTGCTTTTATTTTGTCCAAATCCATAACCCTACATGTGAGCATCAGTAATAGTGACACTTGCTTTAGAGCAAGCAAAAACAGAACAATAAGACAGTGACAATGACAAAGGACCTCCTGGTTGCCATGCATTACAAAAATCCTCCACTAGATGTCAGGCTAGTGTAAGATTTCACTGGTTCGTGTCCAGCTCTTTCTTCTCCTCTTAACGCCTCTACTGGCTGGAATGAAGCTTTACCAGAACACTGTGGCTTTCTTTTTTCCCCCCTCAAATATTACTAAATTCAACATGGAAAGAATGTGCAGAACCCCATTTCTTCAGTCCCAGTGTCCCCATGAGGAGTTTTCACTCCTTTATGTTCTCTCTCTGCCAGGAGTTTATAATGAGACCACTACAACTTTGCTCTAAATGCACAATGAAAAGCAAGAGTTTTCAAATAATATATTTACGTGTGAGAAGAGAATTTTAAAGTAAAGCCATTTTTTGCTAATTTTCATGATGTACGTGTGATAAAATCCTAATTCATTCTGAAATTAACTTACAGTTACATTTATTCAAACACCGAATAAATGAACACTGTAAGTTAATATTTTTGTACTCTTTTGTAATGTCTGATTGACACATAAATTTTTTTTTATTTTTACTACATTACAACTAAACCTTTTGGCTAATTGAAACAAAATTTTAATAATACAAACAAACAAAAAATTATTAATGAAGCAAAACAAATATTAGATGCACTCTTTAAAAATATGTAAAAAGGGCATCATTTACTCTATTAATATAATGGAATATTCCGCATTGACTTTTGAATTTAATTTTTGAATTAATGGAAATGTCTGTAAAAAAATTATTTATTTATCTATTTATTATTAATTTTGATTATTATTATTTACAGCGCAAAAAAAAAACTTTAAAATAAGTAACTAACTAAATAAATAAATAAGTACTAAAAAAAACGTAAGTTCTAAAATTTATTTTTTCTTTATTATTTATTCATTAATACTAAACAAAAATAAAAAAAACTGACAAAAGCATGTATCAAAAGTAAAATGTCAACTAAAATTTAAATGAAAAGTCTAACGCAAATCAGAGATATATATATATATATATAAAATAAAATAATAATAGTAGTAGTAAATGCTTGGTTTATAGCATGCTATATATATATATATATATATATATAGCATGATATATATATAAAAAATAAAATAATAATAGTAGTAGTTAATGCTTGCGGTTATCAGATCTGATATATATTTAACCATCAGATTTGATGCTTATACCTTTTATTAGTTGTTGTAACCCTATAGCATGCTATAAACCAAAAAAAAAAAAAATCAATATTGGCATAAAAAAAAAAAAAAAAAAACTATTCTACTATTGCTACAACCAAATGGTCTTGAAGCTAGGTCTGAATCATTCACACATCGTGGGCACTGTTTACACACACAAAGCAAAAGGGTAAACAGAGAATCTGGAGGAATTACCACTACAATAACCATCACTTATTTATTTATTTTATTCCTTCTTTTTACAAAAGGCTGAGCCTCTGGCACAATTTTCCAACAGATGGCAGGTTCAGAGTTAAACGTCACTAGGTTTTCGCACACACTTTGTCCTCTCTTTCAGCGTGGTGACTATTTCCTCCCAGTGTGCTTTGTGACAAAGGGACCATTGTGTTTTGTGATTGGTCAAACACAATATGCGAAGCCCAGGGCACTCGATGGTTACGCAACTCTCATGGGAGTCAGTGGGTGCCGTGGTAACAAGCTGAGCGACAAATACCGCTGAGACCAGGTAGAGCAGGAATGATGAAACCGGTGAGTTATGCAAACAACAGTAGCTGTTTAGCAGTAGCCTTGACTAAAACCTTCACGAAACTCAATGAACAAAACCATGAGACCGTGCCTGTACAGACTATTTTATGTGTTCTGCACAAGCCACAAAAGAAGCTCAGATATAATACAGAAAATATGAGCAGAAATCCTTGAGACCTTTCTTTTTTAGGGCTATTTTTCAATAAAAGCCCACAATGACAATCGTATGGAAGCCCTGTCACTGAATAAAACAAAAAAAAAGGTAATTACGACTTTTTATCTCACAATTTTGACTTTTTTTCTCATAATTGTGAGATATTAAACTCGCAATTGCAGGTCACATAAGTCAGAACTGAGAGACGTAAACTTGCAATTCTGAGAAATAAAGTCAGAATTTCGAGATACAAAATCAGTATCCCAGTATCTCGCAATTCTGACTTTATAACACGCAATTGCAAGTTATTCATTTAAAATTGAGTGATATGAACTCACAATTCTGAGAACATATCAGTGCTTTTCTTCCCCTCAAAATAGGACTTCATAACTCACAACTGCAAGTTTATATCACAATTCTGTGAAATTTCAAGTATCACAATTTTAAGAAAAAAAGTAATTGTGAGAAAGACTGAATTGCGAGAAAAAAGTCTAAATTGCAAGATATAAACTCAGTTTTTATATCTATATTTTATATTTTTATATAGCGAGTTTTTATTTTGCAATTCTGACTTTATATATCGCAACTGCGAGTTTATATAACAATTCAGAGAAAAAAGTTCTGAATCGCAATTCAGAATTGAGAGAGAAAAAAAGTCAACTGTGACGAAAAAAGTTAGACGTGAAATATAAACTTGCATTTGCAAGAAAAAAGTCAGAATTGCAAGTTATGTTGCAGTTCTAACTATAAAATCGTAACTGCAATTTTATATCAAGCAATTCTGAGAATTCTGAGAGTTTTACAATTTTTTGTTTTGCAATTGCAAGTTCATATTTCACAATTCTTAGAAAAAAGTCAGAATTGCGAGTTTGTATCATGCAATTCTAAGAATGTCATAATTGAAAAAAAAAGTCAGAATTGTGAGAAAAAAAGTCAGAATTGTGAGTCTTCATCTTGCAATTATGACTTCATAAATCTGAGAAAAAAGTCAGAATTGCGAGTTTGTATAACAATTTTGAGAAAAAAAAAGGTCAGAATTGTGAGAAAAGAAGTCAATTGCGAGCAAAAAAAAAAAATCAGACGTGAAATATAAACTTGCATTTGCAAGAAAAAAGTAAGACTTTAGTGTTTTCATTTTGCAATTGTAACTATAAATCGTAACTGAGTTTATATCAAGCAATTCTGGCAAAAAAAAAAGTCAATTGTGAGTTTATAGCACGCAATTCTGAGAAAAAAGAATTGTGAGGAAAAAATTCAATTGCGAGAAAAAAGTCAGACATGTTAAATACGAACTTGCATTTGCAAGAAAAAAGTCAGAATTGCGAGTTTTTATCTTGCAATTCTGACTATAAATCGCATCACACAAATCTGGGAAAAAAATCACGTAATTCTGACAATATAACTTGCAATTGCGAGTTTATATCTCACAGATCTAAGAAAAAAAGTCAGAATTGTGAGTTTATATTATGCAATTTTGAGAAAAAAGTCAGAATTGCGAGAAAAAAGTCAGAATTGTGAGTCTGTATTATGCAATTTTGAGAACAAAGTCAGAATTGCGAGGAAAAAAGTCAGAATTTCAAGATAAAAATTCGCAATTCTGACTTTTTTCTCTTTTTTACTGCTCGCAATTGTGAGTTTATTTCACACAATTCTGAGAAAAAAGTCAGAACTGCAAGTTTGTATCATGCAATTCTGAAAAGAAGAAAAACAATTGTGAGATAAAAAGTTTTTATAATAATATTAAGGTATACTGTATGGCTTCAGAAGAATAAAATGTCAAATAAAATGTTAAAAGAGATATATATTTTAAATATTAAATACACTCATTTTATTGCACTGTATTCTTTAATTTTATTTTTAGAACTAGCAAGATAGTAGACAGTAAGATACAATACCACGTAGCTTCAGAAGAACATCACACTGAAACGTTTTTGTTTTTGAGTTCCACAGAAGTCTGGAACCACTTGAATAAATAATGACACGTCAATGACAATTGATAACAATGATAATTAACTAATTTCCATTTCTGAGTGAACTACTCCTTTAATGTTGCAAGTGAAAAATCAGGCGATCTGCAAAACCGGCTCAAAGCAGCAAATTATATAAGCAACTCCCTGCAAAAATAGCATGCTTTTATTTTATCCTGGTAATATTTTACCATCTGATGCCATTGTGCAGTGCCAGCACACTGCAGCTGTTTGAACACATATTCTGTTATAGCATGTATAATGCTGGCTGTCCAAGACAGTGACTGCAAAAATAAACTGCAGTGTTTTGCTACTCAAAATGCCTCTTCTCAGCTTTGTATCCCAACATCTTGAATGCAACCCATTACGACGCATCTTGAATGGGTCAAGAGGCTCTTCACATTTCACTCAAGGCATCACTGTGACCATGGCAACCGGCAGTCTAAGTATCTACATGATCAGAGTCAATAATTTCCCTCTATAGCAATAAACAGCGCTGGGCTCAGCTGTCTGAGCAGGTGGCATCTAAAAACCATCAGTCCGATGAGGACAATCATCCCAACATTAGGCTGAATTGTATTGTTGGCAGGGTAACTAGCCTCAAGAGTTCCTAACCACAGCTCGAGAGTGGTTTGTTGGGTATCTGCATGATTTAATCAAAATCCAGACACAGCATCCAAGGAGAAAGAAGTGACCTAAGCAGACATAATCAACATGCAATGACCTCCATTTATAATGAAGGATGTTTAAAGGGATAGTTCACCCAAAATGAAAATTTTGTCATTAATTACTCACCCTCATGTCGTTGCAAACCTGTAAGACCTTCGTTCATCTTCAGAATATTAAGATATTTTTGATAAAATCCGAAAGCTTTCTGATCCTGCATAGACAGTAGGCGATATCTTATCGTTTCCCGCTATAATCACGATAAAGTCTAGTTGCTGACATATTTCTGTGTGCGTCAGTGCCACATGCTAAAGGCGGATGTGAGACTAGTAAATTATGTCGCTAAATAAGGAGCTACAATCTGGAGCTGGTTTGGTCAAAACTGTGGAGTGCGACAAAAATCAGTCTGAGCCTTGAATAACGTTATCTGTATTAGCAGCAAGTGTGCGATGCAGTTTTGCACGTGTATGAGCCTGTTTACAAACCTGCTGTCCAACAAAGATATCATTTATTGACATGCTTTTTCTCCAAATTAACTTAATAGCATAGTCAAGTGTTTCAAATAACCTTTTGCGATCAAACGTGGCTTTATATCACAGAATCGGGCTGAAATCATACTATGCAATAGTATCATAAAGGCTATGTCGATTAGCATTGCACTATAAATATACTTAATCCTTATAAAATACCCAAGATTGCTTGAAGAATACGGACAAACCATATGTTGTATCAATCGTATGTTTATTGTTTTCAAGTTTCCTCAGTTAAAATTCCTCTATCTGCGTTTTATTCAGCTACAGCGATAACTGGATTAGAGATTCCTGGAGTGTCGTCAGTACTGATGGGTCGTTCTTGAACGATTTGTTCATTTAAAACGAATCTTTAATGTGACTCGGGACGAACGAGTCGTCTCGGGGAGTGATTCGCTCAATCGCGCATGCGCAACATCCTATTAGGTTCTGTACTGGAATTAGTTAACCTGTTTCGAATCTTCGGGTTTTTGGAGTCGTTCGTTCGTTCGTTCGTTCGTTCTGCCGGGCTGTCACGTGATGAACGAGCGACTCAAACCCGAAAACTTGTCAGATAAGAGGCGAGGTTGAGCTAATCATAGACTAAAGACACAGGTAAACAGTGAATTAATCTGTTCGGTTTCTTATAGCATTATAGTTTTGTCTTGTTTGTAGTGTGATCAACGTTTGTGTAAGCAGTAGACGTGTTAGGGAGGTAACACGTAACATTTTAATTATATTTTGCTAAAATGAACGAAATGACTCGAAAAAAGATTCGTTCATTTTGCTGAACAAGACTCAAAGGTCCGAGTCGGTAAAATGATCCGAACTTCCCATCACTAGTCATCAGTACTACTACTTCTACTATAAAAATATGTGGAGTTTCTGCGCAAGGCCGCCCTCCGGCTTCCGAATCAGAAATACCTTCATTGTTGGATGTGTGTTTGACACACAAGGAATTCGTCGAATTTAGGAGCTTCCAGTCCAGAAAAGTACAAACAATTTCGCTCGGTTTTCATCAAAACTATACTATCAAAACGACATGAGGGTGAGTAATTAATGACAGAATTTTCATCCCTTCAAATGAAGTTCTATGATACAGTGGTACAACACCGTGGCGCCATTGACACAAAGAATATATGAAGAGTTCAGATGCAAAACCAGCTAAATCCATCTGACATCTTTCTTTAAAAAAATGCATTTTTTAATCAGGCTCGGATGTATAGGTTTCTAAGTAAGTACTGGTACTTCTGATTGGGCTGAGGCTGGTATTTTAGCAAGTTTGAAGAAAAAGTATTGATGGACGTATAATAATATGTGTCAAGAGCATTCACTCAGTATCATTATCTCATTTTTGACCAAGATGGCTTTTAGCTGGTTTTGCATCTGAACTCTTCATATATTAAATCCTAAAATAATGATAATTGATGTTAAAATTGCATCGACTGACAGTCGATTCCTATAGTTTGCTGTTAGCATGTTGCTAAGCTAACAGCATGATCTATAAACACTGCATAAACAATGCAATAAATTGATCAAAAGTGACAGTAAAGATATTTATTATGTTACAAAAGATTTCTACTTTGAATTAAATACATCATGGTTTCCACAAAAAAAAAATAAGCAGCTTCTTAGGCAGCAAATATGCATATGCGACCCTGGACCACAAATCCAGTCATAAGGGTCAATTTTTTTTAAATTAAGATTTATACGTAGCCGAATAAATACACTTTACATTGACGTATGGTGTGTCAGGATAGGACAACATTTGGCCGAGATAAAACTATTTGAAAATCTGGAATCTGAGGGTGCAAAAATAATCAAAACACTATTGCTACACATATACCCGTGCTACTTAAGTCTAGTTTTGTGGTCCATCACAGGAATAAATTCGCTATAGGAATTTACTATATTAAACAGAACGTAATGATATTAAACAACATTACTATTGTATTTTTGATTTAAAAAAATGCATTCTTGGTGAGCACATTTACCAACCAAAGAAAAACCTAACTGATCCCCAAACTTCTGACTGTTGTGTACAAATACTCTAATATAAGCACACAACACTCAAATGCTGGTTAGTTTTATTTTATCAACACTTCTCAGTACTGAAAGTTTTTATTAAAAATTCACATTTCTCTCGATTCGTCAGCCAACTTGGAAAGGTTTTTTCCACTGAGTGTGCCACAGTGCATTCTGGTATTGCTTCTCTGCCTTAGAATTTGGGCAAAAGAAGATATCTATGCCGCCTACATTTTGAAACAGCCTGCATGTCAGTAGCACGCCTACGATGTCTTAAATTCCTATGTAGGCAGCCCACTACGTTTTGGGTCAGAGCCAATGTGTTCGGTTCTCCATAAATGTAAAAACAAGTCTCAATGTGTACCTAAAAATAAAATGCATGACCACCAAGGCTGCATTTATTTGATTATTTGATCACATTACCATTTAAATAGCTGTTTCCTATTTTAATATATTTTATGTAATTTATTATTGCGATGACAAAGCTGACTTTTCAGTAGCCATACGCTAGTCTTCAGTGTCACATCCTTCAGAAATCACTTATTAGGAAAGAAAGTTTTAATTTCTGTAAAAAATGTACTGACTCAAAACTTTTAAATGGTAGTGTAACATACACACACAAATGGAAGACCAAAACTGATTTCCAAATCACATTATATCACATCCAATTAATGTTGCAAGTGAAAACCAGGTCACAAAGCCAGCTCATCACAGCAAACTATACATGTAACTTCCCATATAAATAGTATAGTTTCCTCCCCATAATGCACACAGATTGCTATTTTTCAACAAATTATTTTTGAAAAAAAAAATAAATAAATAATAAAATCAGTTCCCCCTACACATTGCCATTTTGTTGTCAGCTCTGTATTTACCCCTTTAAGAAGATCTGCCCCTTTCATGTGCCATGAGGTGTTTAACAATCACTTCAGCAATGCACATATAGCCAAGAAGGACACATGGTGTCTGTCCTGAAGGTCAGCTTTGACCC
>JAHKKF010535135.1:0-44861 GCA_019740295.1 Labeo calbasu | reverse complement strand
TGAAAAGAAATGACAAAATAAAAAAAATAAAATAAAACGAAATGAAATAAAATATTAAAAAATAAGCTGAAACACAATGAAATGAAATGAAATGAAAAATAACATGAAATTACATGACATTAAAAGAAATGACAAAATAAAATGAAATGACAAAATAAAATAATCAAATGAAATAAAAAATGAAATGAGATAAAATAAAATGAAAAAATAAAAAAATGAAATTAAATGAAATGACAAAATAACAAGAAATGACAAAAAATAAAAATAACATGAAATGAAAAATTAAAATAAGGTGATGAAATTACATTAAAAAATAAAACGAAATTACAAAATATAATGACAAAATGACATAAAATATGAAAATGAAATTAAGTAAAATTAAATGAAATAAAATGAAAAAAGAAATTAAAACAAAATTACATAAAATTAAATCAAATGAAATAAAACTAAATAAAATGACAAAATGAAATAAAATAATAAAATTAAATAAAAATTAATATACACTTATTTACTGTAGGTGATATTTTCGATTATTATCAGTGATTATTTTGCCTTCATTAATTGTATTGTGTCAAGCATATATATAATAATTAATGTTACATTACTATTATTATTATTAATTCACTAGGTGGCTTTTACAGTTATTTTGTCACTCCATTCTAAATTCTATAAAAAGAACCATAATTACCAGTTAAAATAGTCATGACAAACATATTCTGCTGTGAGGATGTCTCCTCTCATAGCTTTATAATTTTTGTTGCTGACTTCGCTAAGCATTTTCTCACTCCACTCCTGCACCCTATCGGTCTGTGTGTGATGAATCCTCTCCGAGTGGCACATGATTGATATCAATAATGATCATCTTCCTGCAAAGACTCTGCATGCTAAGTGAGGCGTAATTAGGTATGTTTAGCACCAACCCCCTCTAGCAGACATCTCCACTGACGTCTGGGGTCGAGCGCAACGCTACGGACGGCGTAACTAGCGACGCCATAAGCCGCAGACACAGACCCATCTAGCTAGCAGCATTTGGCTCAAACCCGCTGTAATAGGATAAGAACGGCGAGAAAACCTCCCCCAAGCCTTAACTAGCATGGCAGGGTTAAGAAAACACGCAGCAGAGGTAGAGACAGGAAGAGAGAGAAAGTCTATGTATGTGTGTGTGTGTAGCGGGGGGAGGCTGATGTTTGTTTTTCTCCATTTCACTGCCTATTAAAGTGTTCAGTAGCTCACACAAACACACTCCCTCTCCTGCTCTCTTCACAGTCACCATGTGGGAGAGCACACGGATAAAGGGAGGGAGAGAAATACAAGAGGGAGGGAGGGAAAGACAGAAGAGCTCTTCAGACAGACGGTAATGCTTTCATGTGACTGGAGAGAGAGAGAGCGAGAGAGCGAGCATGGGGGGAGAGAACCACCAAGGTGCAGTTGTTATAGCAACCTCCTGATCCTGAAGCCCCTCCCCCCAGCTCCTGGGCTGAGTGCACTGGACACTTCTGCCAATAATCTCTCTCGCTCTTTCTCTCTAGTGGTCTCCCTCCCTAATGTTTTCTTTCCTCTCTCCCCTCTTCTATACCTACCCTATGCTTTTTTTCATCTATTGAATTCTCTTTTTCTTTATGTCTCAATCTCTGTGCGCTCTTCTTTGTCAATGTATGCAATACTTACCCTGTATTACTGACTTTCTCTTTCGACGGTGTTGTAAAAGAGCAAAATAATAGAAAAAAACAACCTTGATTATTTCACCTTGGAGCACCTAGCAAATGCGCAAAGATCTGATGCATTTCTAGGTAAGGAAATGCTAAATTGGCTGCACTAAACTATGGTTATTGTGTTCTAACAAGTTTCCAGCGACAAGCAATTTGTCTGTTCAAAAGGACCGCAACAATTGCTGTGCAGCGTGGCGTAATCGCAACCAATCAGATGGTGTTTGATGTTTAAATGTAAATGGTGGAGCTACTGAGTGTGACCAGTCGCATTTGCGACTAAAAATTACCACGTGCGACTGAAAAAATATTTAGGAGAACCAGTGCGACTGACCAGATCAGCATATTTGTGTTTGTGTTGAGGGGAGCTTCAAAGGTTTCTATGTGTTTTTTGCAACGTTGAGTAATATCAAAAACATATCTCACAAATCCTTTCATAAACAAAGTGTAGAGAAAGTGTAAATAAGAGATTCATCGTGCAGTGTAGAGAGCTTCGATTGCGATGAACTAAGATGAGTGACAGCTTTTAACGAGTTTGTGAATGAGATATTGATTAAATACAACAGTTAAACAAACAAGAAGTTAACATTAAGTGACTTACATTGTCTGACTGTAACACTATTGCCTGATTTTGCTCTATTTCGTTGTCAAAAATAGTTTGAAACAAGTCACAACTGAGCCACTGCACATCTCCATTTAAACACAGCGGTGTTTCGTTTATGAATGAACGTGCGTATTTATACGAACCTAATGAGTTAATTTCCCTTTCATAAAAAAAAAATATATATATATATTATTATTATTATTATTTATTGATTTATTTATGACTAAATAAATGCAGTCTTTGGCAAGCTTAAAAGGCTTCTTTCAAAAACACTAAACTTTTTTTAAAGGAGACCTATTTTGCCCCTTTTTACAGTATGTAATATACATCTCAGGTGTCCCCAGAATGTGTCTAAAGTTTCGGTTCAAAATACCTCACAGATCATTTATTATATCATTTTGAAAACACACTGTTTTCATGCATGTCTCTTTAAATGCAAATGAGCTGCTGCTCTCCACCCCCTTTTCCAGAACAGGGCTGTGTCTTTACAGCTCATATCTCAGCTACTCTGCCAAAAAACATCTGTTTGGTTTTGATTAATGTCTATCGTGCTAAAATAATGCGTTTTGAAGCCATATCTGTTTTAACTTCTTATATGTGGTTTTTTAAGCACGCACATCCGAAGCGCCCTTACAGAAAGCACCTGTTTTTCAAGTTTTCTGGGTTGGTAGATGCACTGGGGACCCAATTATAGCACTTAAACATGGAAAAAGTCAAATTTTTATGAAATGTCACCTTTAACCTTTTGCACGGTGGTATATATCAAATATTGAGCATAATACAAATTACAACTGATACAGGGAAAAAAAAATAACAATATGATATAAATATATCATTTACCTGTAGTAAGAATTGCTTTGACAAGTGATTTGATCAAGACAATGGACTCCCATTGTATGAACTAGACACTTCCAGCAGACAAGCAAATATGTACAGTCAGACAACAACAAAATCTTAGATGACCTCGAAATGCATGCTTTAGCCTCAGGATATCTTGTGTGTGTTGAAGGTTAAACCAAATGAGTGTGTCTAAGTGTATTTGTTCGTATGTGTTTAATCCACATCATTAAACTGAGCTCTTGAATGTGCACAGTACAATAAAGGCAGACCGACCTTTGACACGCAACAGATAGCTAAATACACAACACAGGCACTTATGCACAGCCTCGCTATAGTAAATACTGCACGGAGTACTTGTGTGAAAAATGTGGTGTAAGTGTTTGTGTTTATAGATCTAGCTCATCAGACTTTCAAATGAGCTGAGTACATGACCCTTTAATTTAAGAGGTGAAAGAAACATCCTATGGTACAGACAGTTGAGCTCTCAAGTCTACACATTTGCAGAATAAATTAGAACATTCATAAAAATTGCATTTTATTTTTTTATTTATTACAACCCCCAGAAAACTATTTGCCATAGCATAAACTTACATACATTCCATTAGACAAAATAGTAAGTGAAATTACACAAATTATCCTGGTTCAGGAGTTTACATACCCATGGTTCTTAATATTGCATGTTGGTCCTTAAAGCTCTTTGTGATTGTGTACTAGACCCTGGATTGTCCTGGCTAGTAAAGCTGCTCACTTTTTTAATATTTACATTTATTAAAGGAATAGTTAATCCAAAAGTGAAAATAGTGTTAGTAATTACTCACCCCCATGTTGTTCCAAACCTGTAAGACCTTCGTTCATCTTCAGAACACAAAATAAGATATTTTTGATGAAATCCAAAAGTTTTCTGACCCTGCTTAAACAGCATCGCAACTACCACTTTAAAGGGCCAGAAAGGTCGTAAGGATAACGCTAAAATAGTCCATGTCCAATGTTATGAAGCTACGAGAATACATTTTGTGCACAAAGAAAACAAAATTAACAACTTTATTCAACAACTTCTCTTCTTTGTCAGTCGACGCACGTTTACGAGAGTATCACGACATAAACTTACTGTTGAAGCACTGATGTCACATGGATTATTTTAACGATGTCCTTACTACCTTTTACTAAGTTACGTTGCTTTCTATGCAGGGTCAGAAAGCACTCGGATTTCATCAAAAATATCTTAATTTGTGTTTCGAAGATAAAGCTCTTACGGGTTTGGGATAACATGAGGGTGAGTAATTAATGACAGAATTTTAATTTTGGGGTGAACTCTCTTTAAAAACAACAACAACAAAAACTTTCATGAGCAGTCAAGAAACAAGCAGCGATGCCCAAATCATCAACAAATCACTCAGTGATGAAAGGTTCATGCAGATCATAAAACTGGTCTGAATGATTCACTAAAGAATTGGACTTTCAATGAAATTTCAACTCTCCAGTTACTGTGTTACTTTAGAAGACTTAAATGGTTAGCTCACCCAAAAATGAAAATTAGCCCATTATTTACTCACCCTCCAGGCATGCTAGATGTATATGACTTCCTTTTTTCAGATGAATCCAATCGGAATAATATTCAAAATTATCCTGGCCCTTCTAAGATTTACAATGGCATTGGCAGGTGTTTCTCTTCATAAGTCCAAAATAAGTCCAATAAAGTGCATCCATCTATAATAAAACATGGGGGAATAAAGGTCTCCTGAAGCGAATCAATGCGTTTTTGTAAGATAATATCCATATTTAAAACGTAACAATGACTTTAATGTAGCTTGCGCTAACTGTCGTGCACGGAAGCCATTCCAGGCGGATGAAGTAGGACGTCAGCAATGCGCATGCGCTGCTCAGAAGTGACGAAAGCGAATGCGCAGTGGAGAGATCAAAACAAAACAATGGATTTGTAAAGAAAAATGTTGGAGCCTTTCAATATAAGCCAAGAGGAGACTGGTTTCCCTTTGCTTCTGTAAACAAACTTTGGATTTCACGAGACTCAATGGCGCATGGGTAACGCCGATGTCCTACGTCATCCGCCCGGAGCGGCTTCCGTGCACAACAGTTAGCAAAAGCTAGTGAAAAGTGATTATTACGTTTTAAATATGGATATTCTGTACACAAAGCCATTATTCAACCCCCGGAGCTGTGTGGAGCACTTTGTGTTATGGATGGATGTGCTTTCTTGGACTTGTTTTGGACTGTTAAAAGGACACACCTGCCCCTCACCATTATAGAGCTTGGAAGTGCCAGGATAATTTTTAATATAACTCTGATTAAATCCTTCTGAAAGAAGGAAGTCATATACACCCAGGCTGCCATGAGGGTGAGTAAATAATGGGCTTATTTTTATTTTTGGGTGAAGTAACCATTTTAAACAGTAGTCAAACGGTCTTTTGTTTCATTTTTGAAGTTTTAAAGCTCCAGTTCCTATACAGTGTACAGGAAGGAAAAGAGTGACAAGCAAATTATTCAAAATTTCTCCTTTTGTGTTACATGTTTAAAAGACATAAAGGGGAGCAAACAATGACAGAAGGTTCATTTTAGGTGATCTATCCCTTTAAGAAAAAATAATGCGTCTTTGGAATAAGCATATCTGTTATGCAGGTTCTCCTCGGGTCAATACAAAAAAAAAAAAAAGCAGTTTTTATGACTCTTATTCGTTTTAAAAATGCTAAACAGATTAAGCAAGGGGTGTACGTAATTAAATGCACACAACACACACGCAGCTGTATTAAAACTGAATTAGTCATTTTTATCATGTCGCAAGCTGTTGTTTTCTAATCAATACACGTTGTTCACGCTTGAATCAAGTTGGAGAGAAATTTTGGAATGTTGTGGTTAGCTGGAAAAAATGTATTACCTCACCCCTCCTTTCTCTCTCTCTATCTGTTCTACCTCACTCTCTCCCTCGTGAGTTCCTGTCTGTGGGATACAGAGGTTTATAAATAACTCCCAGCCCAGTACAGTGTTTTTGTGAGTGCGTGTGGTGGCAGTATGTGTGAAGATGGAAGAAGCACCCACTGGCTAACACTAATATAATAAGATATTAATGAGGGAGAAGAAGAAGAGGAGAGAGAGAGATAGAAGGAAAAGAGAGGAGGGGGAGGACAGGAGAGAGCAGAAGCAGAAGAAAGGAGGGAGGAGAAAGAGGGGGCACGGAGAGTCAGCACACGAGGCTTCCGCTCGTTGAGCAACACCGCCTCCTCCTAAACGCTGCTAAATACTCGCTCTCTCGCGCTCGCCGTCTCCCTCCCTCACTGTTAATGGCAGCCTGTTTAAACACTGGCTGAGTGAATGTGTGTGTGTGCACTGTAGCGCCTGGGTGCATGTTAAACACAGTCCCTGAAATCCTACTCCAATCCAATAAAGCCTTCAGCAGCCCTGCCAGCAGAGACAATTACTGCACCTCACCCAGAGAGAAAGAGAGAGAGCGAGAGACACAGCCGAGAAACGGAAGGGAGAGAAAGAGAGAACAGGAAGCATGGAGAATAAGAGAGGGAAGACAAAGAGCGGCTCGTCACAATAAACTGCTCATAATCATCTGTACATTACTCACACGCTCTTCAGGCTAAGCTCCTCCTACTGACTTCATTTGGCACATTCTTAATAACTTCTAGTCACCCATTCATCACTCTGTAAATATGGGTTTGACGGTAACTAGTTTGACTAGTGCAGTATGTATCACATATATGTAATACACGTGCAAATATACAGGCAAATGCAGGTCAGTCAGGGTTGTACTCTTGTGCACACCGGTGATTCATTCAGCAGATAAAACATTAAAAAATATCAGTGAAAGCGAAAGTTAGGATAAAATTAATTGCATTTCTCAACTTTGTTGCCGTTCACATCAAACTAAATAAGCTGTACAACCACATACACACACAAAAACAGTTTTAGCAAATCATTTGCAACATGAATAACTATTTACACTATTTAAAGGGATAGCTGTAGTGTAAAACAAAAACAATATACCTATGAAATATTCATTTTCATTTATTTTGCAGTGCAACTGTTTTACAATATATGGCTATTACTGTCATTGTTGTTGTTATTATTGTTATATTCTAATTTGTTTGGTTTCCTAAAACATCAGTGTGAATGTAATTTAGACTGAGACAGTATATTACAAATAAAAAGAGGGTTGTGTCCACTTTAAGGGGGTCATCGGATGCTAAGTTCACTTTTACATGTTGTTGGAACATTAATGTGTGTTGGCAGTGTATGTATGTACAAATCTACCCTATAATGATAAAAATCCATGCAGTGGTTTTTAATTAATCTGTAAAAAAAATATTCCCTTTTTAAATTCGAGCCATTCTCAGATGCCGCTCCCACGATAGTTGATTGACATGAGCGTCTTGCCTCAGATCAGCTGTAACAGTCCGACCTCCATGTTTTGATGCCGGAGCAGGGATGTACGTTAGATAAGAATTGAGTGATTGAGGTGTTGTGTTCTTTCTAACCCTGCATAGACAGCAACGCAACTGACATGTTCAAGGCCCAGAAAGGTAGTAAGGACATAGTTAAAATAGTCCATGTGTCATCAGTGGTTCAACCTTAATTTTATGAAGCTATGAGAATACTTTTTGTGCATGAAGAAAACAAAAAATAACGGCTTTATTCAACAATTTCTTCTCTTCTCTGTCAGTCTTCGGTTCGTGTTCACAAGAGTACCACAACATTGCATTGCTGTCTATGGAGGGTCAGAAAGCTCTTGAATTTCATCAAAAATATCTTAATTTGTCTTCTGAAGATGAATGAAGGCCTTACAGGTTTAGAATGACATGAGGATGAGTAATTGACACAATTTTCATTTTTGGGTGAACTATCCCTTTAAAGTGAATGTAATATTCAAGCTTCACCTCCATCTTCAAAGCTTAAGCGTCTGATCAAATACTTAAAACGCTATTCTATATTAGCCAAAAGTGTTATTTCCAAGCAAATTGCACTATACTACGCTAGTAGGCTAAACTGTTAGCTTGCTAACCCGCTGTTTCCCAACCTTGTTCCTGGAGGCACACCAAGCACACATCTTGGATGTCTCCTCTATCTGACCCATTAATTTTTGGTTTTGGATTCTCTACTAATGAGCTGATGAGTTGAATTACGTGCGTTTAATTAGGAAGAGTTTTGAAAATGTGTTGTGTTGGTGTGCCTCCAGGAACAGGGTTGGGAAACACTGTGCTAACCCCAAAAAACATCTAATGCTTCCAAATATGCTTACTTCCATAATATACAGTTGCCAAAAACAGTACGTCAAAAGAAAAGTATGTGTAACAGGTTAAAAGATATTAATTAAAGTCTTATTAGTGGCAAATTTTAGCCATTAAGACCACTGCTGTTCACTTGAACCAAACAAATACCATAAAGGGGCTGGTAAACATGTTAAAGCCGTTCATCGAATGTGATATTATCATTTTAACCCAGATCAGTTCCACATCTGCCACATGACATTTTACGTTCCGATGGGTAGAGAAACATAATCCACTGACTGCAGATTTCAAAACACTTTTATCGACTGGATAATCAAGGATAATCTCGCACAACATGACAACTCAACATTCCTAAAGACAAAAAACACTAGGCATCGATATTGCTTAAGTTGTGATCATTGCAGAACTCAGCGGAATTGTAGCTTGAGCTTATTACTGACAGTCAACGGGGGATCGAGGAAATAAAAAGGTCACATGGGTGGATTTTCCTCAGATTAGCCAAAACACCCTCAGGTGCCCTGTGTAAATGACAGAAATGATTGAGAAAAAACTATTCATGATTAACTCATCCACACTAGCCTAGCACCACTGACTCAACTACCGAATTATAGCAGTTACAGCAGAAAAACACCTCAGACACCTGACAGATTTTAACTCAGGCAATGTGTTTGTGTACAAACAGGTCTAAGTGGTCTCTACAGCTATTTGCTAATGGAGTGTTAGTGCTTAATGGCTAATTAGCATCGATGCTACAAGTTAAACTCCTCACAAAATGCCTGTCCCAAGTGGAACTTTATAGACTTTGCAGTTCAAATTTTGGTAAGGTACTCACTAGCAGTGTCTCTATTCCAATATGCATACTCCCTTACTAAACAGTAGGTGAAAACAGTAGGCTATGTGAAAAGAGCATGTTCAAACTCATAGTATTCATGAAACAACAGGTGAAAAGTACCCTGATGACATACTGCTTATGATGAGACTTTGAAATGCGCATATGCTGGACACTTTACTATCCCATGATGCCACGGGAGAGGGGTCATGAACGGCAGTGAAGCGACTCAACTGCACGGGTAGGTCAGTGACAACATGACAAATTAGATTCACACTACACACATTCATACTACATAGAACACACTTTTGCAACAGTCGCAAAGTACGTACTTGTTCAAAAGAAGTACCTACTCAGAGAGTATGCGGTTTTGGACTCAGCCCAGTGATGGGAGGAGGGCAACAAACACCCTGTAACCTTTCTGTATGTCGTTTACCTTCATCTTATGACAGCAGGAAATGAAAACTTGCTTTACAGTTATCTCGTTGACCACTTTATTACTTGGATTTCTCTCCCTCCCGCATTCTTTCCAATTACCCATCTGTTTATGCAAAGTATTTCTCTGTTTATATCTTTCCATCCCTACTTTCGCCATCCCTCCCTCTCTCCAAATGCTCTTTTCTCTGTCTGTCTCTCTTTCTCTATTTTTAGTGTTCCACTGCTTCCTGTTCTTGGAGCCGTACCACAGCAAGGGGGAGGGGGGAAAGAGAGAGAGAGAGAGAGAGAGAGAGAGAGAGAGAGAGAGAGAAAGAAAATGTGGATGGGCGGAGGAAGAAAGGAAGTGAGGAGAGGAGGGGTTTGTGCCTGCTGTCCTCAGTCCTCTGTAAATCAATCCGGCCATTTGCCTGTCCTTTTCCTCTCTCCACCACCTCCCTTTCTCCCTCCATCTCTCCCCTCACATAGAGATCAGGCTCAAAGCAGGAGGAAAGTCATAAAACAAGGGGAGGAGGGTGAGAGAGAGAGACACACACAGAGGAGGAAAAAAGCGATAGGAAAGGAAAAGGAGGGAAAGAAAGGACAGAGTAAGCCAATATTGTTAAAGCAGAAATGCATTAAGAGTGAAAACAGTATTTGGCATAAAGTTCTTCTAAACCCAAAAAAAAGAGCTCTAATACATACGTGCCTGTACATATCGAGTCTATTCGGACAGAATTAGCTTTCTAAATGATGTCTCAGTTACAGTTATTAATAGTGCATGTATGTCATTTCATGTACTGATTCCAAATCAGTATCACTCTGGCCACTACTGAAGGTCATGTGCTCTGGATATGTGCATCAAAACATTCATTGAAATACACAAGACATATATGTATTTAACAGATAAAGGGAAGGAATGCATTAAGATGAGGATCATACCTGCCACTGCTACTATCATGGCTAAAGGTAAGCAAGTAAGCATGTTTCTGTGTAGCTTAACGGGTATGGAGGTCATGTGCTAGCAGCATCAAGGTCATGGGTTCAATTTTTAGGAACCAAAAAACCGAGAAAGATATACCACCCTGTATTGTTATTTTATCCAGATTTATCCAAGTTGAAATAATGACTAAATTCATTACAAGGTTATAAAGGTGTTGTTATATGAATCCATATGAATCAAGCGGTTTGATTTGATCTGTGTTTGTGTTTATATCGGAATAAAAGTCTAAATGAAATCTGCTCATCATATAAAGCAATCATATCTCTTCACAAAATGGATTAAACCAGTAGAATCACATGGATTCATTTAATGACAACTTCAGAACCTTTCTGAATCATTTTAAGTTTTGGTTGCAGACTTTAAATTGAGGTACAGAAACCTTTCATGTTTCCTTAGATGTTTTAAAGATTAACTAAACTTTTATGGATCTAAAACCACATAAGTGTGAGTAAAAGATGACAGAATTTTAATTTTCAGTGAAGTATCCCTTTAAATGCTGTTATATATGGCGTGATTTTATTACGTGATACAAACTCGCAATTCTGACTTTTTTTTTTCGTAGAATTGTGATATAAACTCGAGTTATAAAGTCAGAATTCCGAGACATAAACTTGCAATTTTGAGAAATTTGCATGATATAGACTCACATTTGTGAGAAATAAAGTCAGAATAGTGAGATAAATACTCGCAATTCTGACTTTTTTTCTCGTAAGTGTTTGTCTAAAAATTCTTACTTTTTAAACGCAACTGACTTTTTCTTAGAATTGAACTGCAATTGCGAGTTCTAAAGTCAGAATGTGCAAAATATAAACTCGCAATTCCAAGAAATTATGTCAGAATTGTGAGATAAACTCGCAATTTTTTTCCCCCCTCAGGTTTGTTTGATATAAACTCGCAATTGCGAGAAATAAAGTCAGAATTGCGAGATAAAAGCTGATTTTTTTTCTCAAAATTGTGTTTATATCTTGCAATTCTGACTTTTTAAACGCAATTGACTTCTTTCTTAGAATTGAGATATATAAACTCACAATTGCAAGCTTATATCATGCCATTCTGACTTAATTTCTTAAAATTGCCAGTTTATATATTATGACTTTATAACTCACAATTGTGAGTTTTTATCATGCAATTCTGTGAGATAAACTCTTGCAAGATGTAAACTCTCTTTTCTAATTTTTTTTTATTCAGTGGTGGAACGGGCTTCCATAGTTATCCATTTCTGATAAACTTACAGAATATGAAGTCAACTTGAAATCAAAATTAATGCATCACCATATGTTATTTAAAAGAAAAAGAAAAAACAATATTTGCTCCATTTTTTAAAATGACTATGCTCTTTGGAAGACATAACAAAGCCTCTTATTCTCAACTCCCTGTGCTCTACCTGTCATCCAAAGTCTTTTGACTGAAGTCCATCTTACTTTTTTATTCTATAACTATCATCTTAAAAATTGGCTTTATTATATCAGCTGCAGATGGGGTTTATTTGAGGGTGGTATCTGGGTTTGCCCCCTCAGGGTGGGACAGGGTGGCTTTGACTTGGTGCCATTTAGGCCAGGGGCAAAGGGGGAGAGAGAGAGACAGAAAGAAAGGAGGGTGTCCCTCCTCAGCTCGCCAGCCAGATGGTCTGGTCACCACGGCTGCGTTGTCCCCGCCAGGAGGTGCTTTGATACTGGAGCGTGTGTGTCTCTGTGCACGAGTACAATGCCCTTCTGTGTTATACATGTAGTCCCTTTATATCTCCATAAACATCTCTGTATATACTGAGAAAAATTACTTGTTATGTGTATACAGCGCTGAACAATAAGGATGGCTTGCTGGCCCAATGCATTGTGTTTTAGTCTCAAAAAAAAAAAAAAAATCACTTTACGGCAAAAGATAAAATTAGGGCTGCCACTATTGATTATTTTTGCAATCGAGTAATCGGCCAATTATTTTTGCAGATTAATCGAGTAATCTGACTAACGATTATTTTGATAATCGAGTAATAAGTCGACTATTCTGGTGATTAATCGAGTAAACCGGGTAATTGTAATAAATGTTTTTGTAGTAATAAAAACAGACCTAAGTGAACAATGGCCTTTAAAATGACCTAAGATACATGTATAATGGCAATAAGGTAATAATTAGTTCAAAGTATCAAAAGCATGTAATCATATCGTTTTGGTATTGAACAAAACTGTTAAAATACATAATGTATTATAAACAATAGAGCTACTGTACTTTACGCAGTACAAAAAAAAAGCCTGGAGAGGGCGCCAACAGCCTGACGATTGTTTTTACACTTTACTGTGCGATCTTTAATGTTTAATGTCGACTCAACAACATTTAATTCACTTAATCGTAATATTTGGCCATTTCTTTATGATAGAAAAGCTACAGCCACTGTAATTTCTTGAATATGTTGACATTAAAACACATCAAAACTTTTACTATAAAATCGCGATGAACAGTTAGCATATTGAGAAAGATATTGATGTATTCTCCTGCGTTTATAAATGATTTACCTTACACATCTGATGAAATAGCACATGTTGCGTTGCCAGATAAAAGTTAAAATAAACCAAAACTCACAACAACATGCAGAGATGGAGACGCTCCACACATGTAAATGACAAAGTAGCATTTACGGTGAACGGAGGCGCTCTGAGACGCACGTACATAACCCACACGCATGTAAATAAAACGCATATATTAAACCTGAATCATATATTTGTTTCATTAAATCTAAGCGTTTGTGAATTCTTAATAGCATTTAGCTTTATTATGATTTTTAAATGGGTTTAATATGTGGAATGCGTTGCAATCATTGTCCTAATTGCAAATGTACACCAAATTATGTTGTACCTAATATTAAATTGAAATAAATAACATTACAGCTGTATCATTTC
Source organism: Labeo calbasu (assembly GCA_019740295.1). Lineage (NCBI taxonomy): Eukaryota > Metazoa > Chordata > Actinopteri > Cypriniformes > Cyprinidae > Labeo > Labeo calbasu. The sequence goes on along the minus strand of JAHKKF010535135.1, from coordinate 31,328 downwards.
TAACAAGTATTTCAGATTAACACTTTATGTAAACTTTTTGTAAACATAACATTTATTAAAAAACATTTTTTTTTTTTTTTTTTTTGTGGCCAGTGAAAATGAATAAAAGAATAGAATAAAGAAAAAAATCCTTATTGTTAAGCCCTAGTGTGTGCACCTGTTATACAACCATCCTTACAGAAAGAGGCAAAACAGAGAACAGCAAGGAAGAGTTTGTTTTTTTTCCAGATGCTTTCAAAGAGAAACGGAAGTATACACAGTAACCTCATAATATTCTCAGAAATACACAAAAACTCATACAAATGGACATACACCGTGGACATCTTTTCATATTCAATGATGAGTAAGACACCTGCTGCTGACTTCAAATGGGTGTGTGTGTATTAAATCTGGAGTGTGTGTGAATAAGTGGATGAGAGTGTGCACCTGTGCATGATTCAGTCTGAGCGTGTGTGTGTATATGTCTGTGTGGCAGTCTGTCTTCCCTAACTGGCTCACAGGCAGCGGATGGCTGAGTACAGCTGAGCCAATCGAGTCAGAGAGAAAGTGAGAGAGAAGGAGAGAAAAACAGAGAAATTCTTAAAAGGAGATGCAGATACTTTGGTGCCATCAAGCATCACTGACACATTTTTCACTCTACCTACTTTTTCTCTTTTAAATGTTCCACTTTTTCACGTTTTCTTCTTCCACAAAGCGGCTTTTTTTCAGGGTGGTGGGGGTTTGGTTGGAGGAGAGACAGAGAGGCTACCATGGAAACAAAGCACATCACCGATATGAGCATCCCTGATGGCGCACTGGCGAGGCAATAACTGTGTCCCACTGGCCTCACTTTGAGAGAGTGTGTGTGTACGTGTATGTGTGTGTTATGGCATGAGGAGCAACAGAGGATGTGCTGTGTTATTCAGTATTCTATGAACAAAGGTTTTCAAGAGAGCCAGACTGTGTGTGTGTGTGTTTGTGTGTGTGTGAGTGAGAGAGAGAGAGAGAGAGAGAGAGAGAGAGAGAGAGAGAGAGAGAGAGAGAGAGAGAGAGAGAGACACGAAGCTGCTCTCTTGTAATTGGCCCCAGTGTAGGTTCTCGGGCGGAGGGCAATTTAAATATTATTGAGCGACTAAGTATACTCTAATGACAAGCTGAAAGAAGAGAAGAGACGGGAAAGAAAAGGGCTGCTAACTGATAAATAAAAATCTATAAAAATTCTGAAAATAATAATCAACAAATTTCATTAGTGATTTCTGGGGCTTTACGCTCTGATGTCTAAAGAAACTGGTTTCCGCCATTGGAAAAAAAATTAACAAAAAAAATTTAATTGCAACTGTTTTTCTCGCAATTGTTTATTTAAACTTTTCCCCTACACAATTCTGGGTTTATATTTCAAAATTCAGACTTTCTCTCCTCAATTCTGCTAAAAAATAAAATAAAAAATAAAGACAATGATTAATCGCCATTAATCGCATCCAAAATAAAAGTTTTTGTGAACATAATATATGTGTGTGTAATTTGTATATTTATTATGTATATATTTTGAAAATATTTACATGTATTTATGTGGTTATATTTATATTAATATAATTTATATTACATATAAATATATTTAATATATAAACATAACATACATTTCTTAACTATATACATGCATGTGTATTTATATATACAGAATAAATTTATTTAATATGTAAACGACATATTTCTTAAATATATACATGCATGTGTGTAAAACTTCTATTTTGGATGCGATTAATCGTGATTAATCGTTGCCCAGCACTAATAAATATTCATTTTGCTATAATATAAATAAATAACTTCTAACTGTAAAAATAGACTAAATAAGCCTAAATAATTATTAACCAGTATCAGTCTGTTTTAATATTTTTTGTTTGTTTGTTTTTCCAGAAGCTTTCAAATACAAATGCAAGTATTTTCATATAAACAAATAAACTATATTACTCAACTTTTACCTATTTAAACATATTTAAAACTTGCCAAGGCCGATATAATCGGCCGATATTCAGCATTTTTTTATTATTTTTTAATTATTGGCTTGCAAGTTTTTTCTGTTTGGCCGATGTGTAAAAAGTGAGAATTTTTTATTTTGACGGTTCACCAGACTTTTATTTTGACAGCGCTGAGAACGTCAGTGCTTGAGATTGTGTAATATTCATTTCATTTTCATTGTGTCCTCGTGGTTAACTTGGTGGTTACAGTGTTTACTTCCTTCCTTTCCTTTCTTTAATTTCCTTATTTCTGAATGATTTAAGAATCAAAAAGCTGGCATCTAAAGTATTCATCTCTTATCAAGTTCAAATGATGTATTTATAACTGTAAATTAAATAAAATATATTTAAATTTCAGTAATTGTTATGGATGTTTTACTATCTTTAAATTGGTGTGATATCATATAGTTTTGTCTAAAACACATTATAATAAGTCTTTCAAAAGAGTACTTACTAGGCAAGATGTAAAATGCATCAAATAATCAACATATTAATATACTATCATCTTTATTCAGGTTTAGCTGCAGCCCTGAAACAGAACGAATTGCATTTTCGTAACTTCTGTGGCCCTAGAAAGCTAAAGCAGATATACCAAGAGACTATGTATGTCAACTAAGCGCAACATTAATCCATTTTTTATTTCCTGCCAAGCTGCATTTGGACTTCGTTGAGGGGTCTCTCTTTCCAGGGAATGTATGTGCAAGTGTTAATGCACATGTGGATGGTACGGTAACCATTTTCCTGTTCAGTGGTGCGGATAAACATGCACGGTACTGCTGCTCACGTGAACGCTCACAAACTAATAACCATGTGTGCAGATCATAGATTCAAAGTGGGACCTGCCCGCATCCTTGCCTTTGTTCTCCTGTCAAATAAGCTATTACATGTTATAAAGCCTTTATTATGCTTTTATAAAACAGTAATAGCATTCATTGCAATGATTGTTTTACCAAAGACTAAAATAAAACATGATTAGCGCACAACTGTTATATACTGTATATATATAAATTTGTTTTGAGAACACATAAATCTCCAAATGAGGGCACGTACACACAACACCTTGGCAAATTACACCACATTACTATTTCTCAGGTCGCAAAAGCTAAAAATATAAAGTGTAATTCAAACATAACCACAGTGGCAAGGCAATATATACCTCTTAGTTTAGTCATAAACATGCTGAGACTGCATGTGTATGAAAGAAATCTTAAGTGTAGTTTTACTATTGTTCTCAAGGCCCGTTCTTTGAACTGGATTTCTGATACTGATAATGCTTCACAAAAGGACATCATAACATTACAAATTCTGCCACTAATTTATGTACACTTACAAATAAATTCATAAATAAAAGTGCAGGCAGAGGAGACAGTGGTTTAAAAGTGTAGGATTAGTTCAGGTGTTTGAGGAAAACATTCAAGGATTTTTCTCCATATAGTGGACTTAATGGGGATCAAAGCGTTTAAGGTCCAAACTGCAGTTTCAATGCAGCTTCAAATGCCTCTACATGATCCCAGCAGAGAAATGATCTGTCATTTTCAAAAAAAACAAAAAACAAATTAAAATTATTACTCTTTAACCACAATTGCTCGTCTTGCACTAGCTCTGCAATGCACATTACACATTACGTAATCATGTTGGAAAGGTCACGCATGGTTAGTTCTTTGTCTGTGTGCTTTGGTTCAAAAAAGTAGGGTAGGGTGAAAAAAATCGTCTGACATCGCTGTTTTACCTTTTTTTTTGTAAAGAGCGTTTAACTTTCTTTGCACGTTTGCTTTGTAAACACTGGGTTGGTACTTCCGCCTACGTCACGCATGACCTTTGCGTAGAGCCTTTGTAGAGCCTTTTGAAACTGGAATTTGGACCTTCAATCCGTTGGTTCCACTGAAGTCCAATATATGGAGAAAAATCTTGGATTTTATTTCCTCAAAATCCTTGGAGGAGAAGTCCACTTCCAGAACAAAGATTTACATATAATGTACTCACCCCCTTGTCATCCAAGATGTTCATGTCTTTCTTTCTTCAGTCATAAAGAAATTATGTTTTTTGAGGAAAACATTTCAGCATTTTTCTCCATATAGTGAACTTCTATGGTGCCCCGAGTTTGAACTTCCAAAATGCAGTTTAAATGCGACTTCAAACGATCCCATATACGGTTGTAAAAAAATAACAATTTAAATACTTTTTAATCTCAAACACTCGTCTTGTCTTGCTCTGCCTAAACTCTGTGTATTCTGGCTCAAGACAGTTAGGGTATGTCGAAAAACTCCCATCGTATTTTTTCCCTCAACTTTAAAAACCATTTCAAAATCATCCTACATCGCTGCAGAAGTACCAACCCAGTTTTTGTAAAGTGAACATGCAAAGCAGATCAAACATCCTTAACAAAAAAGGTAAAACAGCGATATAGGGCGATTTTGAAGTTGAGGGAGAACACGAGATGGGACCCTTCTTCCTCAGCTGGGATCATTTACAACCACATTTGGGATCGTTTGAAGCCGCATTTAAACTGCATTTTGGAAGTCCAAACTCAGGGCACCAGAACAGTCCACTATATGGAGAAAAATGCTGAAATGTTTTCCTCGAAAAACAATTTAATTCGAGACTGAAGAAAGAAAGACATGAACATCTTGGATGACAAGGAGGTAAATACATTATCTGTAAATCTTTGTTCTGGAAGTGGACTTCTTTAATCTTTTCGACTGAAGAAAGAAAAACATGAACATATTGGGTGACATGGGGGTGAGTAAATTATCAGGAATTATTTTTTTTTTATTCTGGAAGTGAACTAATCCTTTAATCTTTCATCTAATAGCAATCAAGTTTTGGATGGGTGATGGCTCACAGCCTGTTACTCCTAAACTGAAGGATGAATTGTAGTTTCTGTGTGACTAGTGTCAGAATATGATGACTTCTAACAGGTTTTACAAACATTGCTATTGATCAGCTGCACCTAAAACTCACACCACTGGTTGAGCAAATGTTTCTCAATGCACTATTTTGCACATTTTGGAAAAATCAGACTGAAAATGGCTTAGTTATTGTTGTCTCTACATGTTAAAATAGTCTACCCTCCAAAAAACCCAATGAAACAATGAAACCCAATAGGAAACAAAAAAGTTTGGTCACCAACATTCTTCGAACTATGTTCTTTCAGGTTCCACAGAAGAAAGAAAGGGCAAGTACAAAATGATGATGACAGAACTTTCATTTTTGATGGACTTTCCCTTTAAGATGGGACAGGAAAAAGTTTAACATCAAAAATTGTTGTTTTCCCCCATCTTTTAAAAAAACTTTTGATTTTGCTTTTGTTCAGGTATGTGAACTGTTCTCAGATCTCATGTCACATTTGTTATGAACCGTTTTAGTTTGAAAACGAAAAAAACATTGCTTGCAAGTTTTGCCAGTGATTCACAGCGCTTAGTCATGTCGCTCTTCGCGTGAATCTGCTAGTCAGAAGCAGCAGCAAAACTGTGAACTCAGGGACATCAAACATAAATGCGTACAGATCTGCTTACGATGTGCTGGGAGCTTTAGTTTCTTCCTGACATCATGACTTGTGGACCGAATACATGGAGTTAAAAAGACGTTTGATTCCACTGCTCTATTTTATATTACAATACCTTGCGTACACCACAGACAATAAAAGCTACAGTAAAATAAACATCCTAATACGAGTTCAAAACATCTTTGAGGGAGAGCATCGATGTGCAAAAATAACCTCCTGATTAACATGAACTTTCTACTGAAAGTGAGAAAGAAAGTGATCAAATGAAATGAGTAACTGAAAGCAGAAAAAAAAGAAGGGCTACATACTGATGACTCATCTGTGTGTGTGTGTGTGTGTGTGTGTGTGTGTGTGTATGAGGAAGATAAAAGGATGGAGCTGTATCCCAGACAGCCTTTCTGTTTGTTGGACCAATTAGGAAGCGCTAAGAGAAGCTAATCTAATCACAGAGGCGGTCCCAGCTGCTGTTTACACACACACCGAGGAAGAGAAAAGAGAGCACACAACCTTCATGAATGGACCCTGCGTGATCAAAACACCTGTATTTGTTAATTCAGTTCATGTCAGCTCATTCATGCATTCATTGTTTTTTGCTGTTTTGAGCCTCTTGTTTCTCAGCTTTTCTAATTCCTGACAAGTTTTCTTGGCGTGATAGTAAATTAACGTTCACCTTTAAGAACTAAAAGGCCTCCATCTTTGTAGTGTGGTCTTGCATGACTGCAAGTGGCACAAACAGAGCTGATATGAGTGCTTGAGAGCAAGAACATTCCATGCATATTCCATGCATGACTTCAATAATAAAAGCAGCTATACAGTTTATACACATTATACAGAGTAATCTAAATGGAGTCTATACACATAGACTAACTGTATAATCGACCTGTCAAACGTTTTTGAACAGTTAAGGTATTGTCTTTTAAAGAAGTCTCTTCTGCTCACCAAGCCTGATCCAAAGTACAGCAAAAACTGTAAAAATATTTTTACTATTTAAAAATAACATTTCTATTTGAATATACTTTAAAATGTAAAATATTCCTGTGATTTCAAAGCTGAATTTTTAGCATCATTACTCCAGTCACATGATCCTTTAATCATTATTCGAATCTTCTGATTTGCTGCTAAAGATCTGATAAATGCAGATCTTTGGATCTTTCTATTCATCAAAGAACTAATACTGATACTCAACTTAAATGACGATAATAATACAAATAAATGTTTCTTGAACAGCAAATTAGCATGTTAGAATGATTTCTGAAGGATCATGTGACACTGAAGACTGAAGTAATGATGCTGAAAATATAGCTTTCGTCACAGAAATAAATTACATTTTAAAATGTATTCAAATAGAAAGCAGTTATTTTAAATAGTAAAAATATTTCAAAATTTAACTTTTTTGTTGTTTTGCTGTATTTTGAATTAAAAAAAAAATGCAGGCTTGGTGAGCAGAGAAGACATTTCTTCAAAAAAAACAAAAAAATATTACTGTTCAAAAACTTTTGCCTGGTAGTGTATATTTAAAAACATAACAGTAACACTTATGACACTAAGATAATGCAATAAACATTAATTTAACAACATAAGATGCAATCATGCAACATAAAACCCTAATGTATTTAACTGATAGGGAAAAAAAACTAAGAAACATCTATTTTAATGAAAGAAACATCAAATATGAGCTGGAATTAAGGGAAGGTCAATATACCTTTTTTTTTTTTTTGGCATTGTAAATTAAAAGAAGTCGTGGCCTGAAGATGACTTAGATGACATGACTTTATCATTAAAATTACAATCATGTTTTACAGCCACTAATATTTACATTTATTCATTTAGCAGGCGCTAAATCCAAAGCAATGTACAAATGCCAAACATTAGCAAACCAGACCTGGGCTAAAATATAGATATATAGAATAGGTCTATGTAAATATAGCTAGTCTCGTTAGCATTCAGTAACTTTGCCTGCCCAGTTATACTGAAATACTGCAGACTAACAGTAATAATGAAGATGATTCAGTTGGTATTTAACCAATTACGGCAGAGAGTCACTTTGACTAAGAGTGTGTTTATACCTGTAAACAGGAACATTTAGTCCTGGTTTACTTTGCGTTAAAACAGAACCCAAAGATACAAAACAAAACCCATGAGGATACATTAACAACCTGATCAGACAGCTTAGATGACATATATTTTTCAAACTTACCAAACATCTACTTTCTTGTAGAGTTTTTAATGTGTAAAGGAGTCTAAACATCTCTTCTGAGAAACTCCGGTCAAATAAAAGCGTAATACAGCCAGTCTGTTTTCTTTCAAGGTTGTTTGCAATGTTCGCTATAACTAAATCTCCAAGAAAATCGACATTCTCTTGATTTGTGCCTTTTGTGTGAAAGTGCAATAATTCTGATGAAATGTAAAAAGAAATGATTAATAATTGTGATTATTTTTTTAATGGAATGAAAAATAATGATGAACCATTCTTAATTGTGATTAACCACATTGAAGCCCTAATCAATGACAAACACATGTCTGAGAGCACACTTCTTTCTTTAATTCACATGATTTGGGGTACTATGTCCAGTTGAGAGTTACAGGCTGAAACCGCTAACCCGAAGTGATCAACTGTAGCAACAATGCTTACTAAACATCAACAATAAAAGTAAAGAAAGGAGTCTTTTAAGCAGTTACGTTTTGATGATGACTCGAGTCATGAAGATGTTAACCATTTAAGCGGGTGATTCAACCTGCAGCAGCACGTAGTTTAACTGCAAGTAAAAGCTCCTCTATTTCACACCTTTCCTCTGAGGGAAAAACACAGATGCTCTTTTATTAAATGACAATGACACACACATTCACACACAAACACACACGTGCAAGGAAGCCGCGCAATAGCTAACAGCGCTACTATTCATCAACTGTGCCACAAATAGAACAAAGTAATTAGACTGCAGCTGAATATGTTGAATTAGAGAGACTCCGAGAGAGAGAAGCGTGTTGTTGCAGATAGAAGGGCGAAATGAGGCCTAAACGCCACTAAAAGCCGGACGGCGATACATTGAATGCTGCGCAGAGCAGAAGAGAGAAAGAAGAAAAGAGTTTCTTTTAATATGTTGGGAAAACTCTTCTTAAGTCAGCATGATAGTATTGATTCACACTCCTGAGTGTGTGTTTGTGCGCGTTTGTGGAAGCTCCTAATACACCCCAGTCTGTAATCTGAACAAATCACAGTTATCACGGCACTGGTGACTGTGTTTAAAGGTCAAAGGCGTGATTTCACTCCCACACAAGCACAACCTGTAGTCTTTCAGAGTGTAATCCAAATTACTGGTAGTGAAAGGCCGATACACTGGACATTACAGTTTGTAACGTAGCTATCCTTCAATGTAAACAGTCTGTGAAGTTGTCAATCAAAAAAGTGTATGATAAAGATATTGTCTCTCAAAAGAAAGAGTCGACTCAGAGCAGCATTAACGACTCGTTATATTTTCAAATCTTCTGCCCGTTTCCGATATACGTCACTAAGTAACACATTTGAATAATCCCCACCTACCCATTAAATACGAACACTCTGACCTGCCCAAACACTTCCGTTAGTGTGTTTACATCATGTTGAGAAGGTGCTGTGTTCTGCACTGTTCTAATCTTCTTTGGACTAAAATGCATCTTCGAACCACAACCTGTAAGTACGACTGATGCATTATGTGGGGTGTAAAATACAAATTTTTTTTGTTGGGGTTTCCCTGGTAAATTTACATTCCAGGGGCTAAATATAACATTACTGGGGTCGCTTCAACCCTTGGCAACTTGCCAACACTGATGGCAGCGCTTGGTAATTTGTTTGAGTACTTCTCTCTGTACCAATCACAACAGGCTTGTCCAGCTGACCAATCAGAGCAGTGTAGGCTTATGGAAGAGAGGGGTTTATAGACCTTACGCTCAGAAATGATCAAACGAATCATTTTGAAATCATTAAGAACTAACTCTATAAATGCATATTCCGAGGAAATTATCTTTTTTTTTTTTTTTTTTTACCTTAGATGCATTTAAACCTGTTGTAGGAGACGCCAACACAATATTTGGACACTTTAAAATACCATATAACCTGCTCTTTTAGATTTTCTGCATACATCCATTTTTTTTTTCATCTTAATACGGTACTGCAAAGTGCACATATTTGCTTTCGATTCAGAAAAAGGGGGAAAATATGTGAGCCCAAGCTTATCTGCATAGCACATCTCGCACACACTGACAGTTTCAGTTTCACTTTAAAGGGATAGGTTACGCAAAAATAAAAATTAATGTCATTAATTACTCACCCTCATGTCGTTCCAAACCCGTAAGACCTTTCATCTTTGGAACACAAATTATTACTTTTTTGATGAAATCCAAGAGCTTTCTGACCCTGCATAGACAGCAACTCAACTGACACGTTCAAGGCTCATCATTAAAATAGTCCATGTGACATCAGTGATTCAACCATAATTTTATGAAGCTACAAGAATACTTTTGTGTGCAAAGAAAATAACGACCTCTCTTATGTGTCAGTACGTATGTTCATAACCACGATGCAGAGAAAAGAAATTGCTGAAAAAGTCATTATTTTTTGTTTTTTCTCGCACAAAAAGTATTCTTGTAGCTTCATAAATTAAGGTTGAACCACTGATGTCACATGGACTATTTTAACGATGTCCTTACTACCTTTCTGGGCCTTGAACATGGTAGCTGCGTTGCGGTCTGTGAAGGGTCAGAAAACTCTTGGATTTCATCAAAAATATTATATAAATGGCAAACCATTATTTTTTGGTTGTAGATTTACTACAAACAAGGCAGTCGTTAGAGAAAGAAGGCTGGAAATACTGCTTTGGTCCCACAAATCTCAATTTCGCTCCCTTTCAGCCCTAGGGAAGAGGCGGCCAACCCATTAGAATTTTGTCTTGAATCCCTGAAGGATACCTTGACCACCACTATCCACCATTACCCGACTCGACCCATCAGCCTCAAATGAGTAAAAGCTCAGAAAGATCTCGCAGAGTTCTGAAAAGCCTCTCCACATCTTTCTGAAGGGTGTAAAAAGTCTGGATGAGCAGCAGAAAAAAAAAAAAAAAAAAACACTGGAGGGTTGAAGCGAGTTCTTCCCAGACTCATAAGGAAAAGAACATTCTCATCCGAACGCTCTCCACACAAGCAAGTACACCTGAGCCCTGAGAAAGGGGGAGGAGAGGGAAGCGAGAGTGAGAGAAATAATGATTTTTCTCCCTTTTAAAGCAATGCAAATTGTTGCTGTGGAGAAGCGGAGTTAAGCGTCTGCACACACACACACACACACACACACACACAGCTCCACCATGTCTGATAATGACAAATAGTGCCCCATGGGCTCCGATCAACAACCTATCATAACGTCCGAAAATAAATCCACCTCATTTACGAGTACAAAAAAACTCAATTCCAGAGGTACACACAAACACACACCTCCAGTCTGGACGGATGACAGGGACTGTACTCAGGTGGTAGCCTGCTCCCCGCTTACCCACAATGCCAGGCGGCGGCTCTGAAGTCACATTTGGTTGGGTAGAGGAGTAATGGCAGGCTTGAGCGAATGTATTACGATGGCAAATGACAACATTAACATATAAATGACTTCCTACCAAACACATCTGCTAATGTGTGGTTAGTGCCAGCGACACACACACACACACACACACACAATATGACTGTATATTCTCTTCTAAATGTGACTGTCACAGCACGGACAAGGGCGTGTGTGCATGGTCTTGTTTACTGGAGGAGCGTGTGGATGCTGTGTGCGTGCGATGGCTCACTGCAATGATTGTCATCATCATGTCGCTTAAAACACACCCAGCCACACACACACGCACCCTCCCGCTCAGAGTGTGTCAGGAGCGAGACTGGTTTGGACAGGAAACAGCATGTCCAGATTGCCCCTGAGACAGGAAAAGGATTGGGTGTCGTGTCTGTTTCAGCACTCAGTGATGCTGTAGAGAAGCGATTGTTGTTGCTTTAAAGGAATACTTGACAATTTTGTCATCTTTTACTCACGGTCATGTTGTTTCAAACTTGTATAATGTTCTTTAGTCAATTTTTTTGAGGGAATATTTTGCCTGTTTTTTTCAATATAATAAAAAAATGAATGAGGATTCAGGCTGTCAAGCTTCAATATAACAATAAAAGTGATTTGGAAGACTCTTATGCTACATCCCAAGTTTTTTTAAAGTTGTATCGTAGCTTTGTGTGAGAAACAGACTAAAATTTAAAGGCATAATTCACCAAAAAATGAAAATTCTGTCATTAATTACTCACTCTCCCTGAAAATCATCGCTATCAGCCAACTTAAGATAGCCATAACTTTGGTTACGTTGAAGCTACAACAAAATAAACCTGGACCACAAAACCAGTCTTAAGCAGCACAGGCATATTTGTAGCACTAGGCAACAGTACACTGTATGTGTCAAAATTATTTATTTTTCTTTTATGCCAAAAATCATTAGGATATTAAGTAGAGATCATGTTCCGTGAAGATATTATATTAAATTTCCTACCGTGAATATATCAAAACTTATTTTTTGATTAGTAATATGCATTGCTAAGAACTTTAAAGGCGATTTTCTTTTTTTATTCTTTTTGGCTAACAAGCTATGGACACTGAATGGCTTAACTGAGGTAAACAAGTTACATGACAAATTTTTTGTATAGGCTGTATGACTGCCATTTTTCGACAGTTACAAACACAGATGGAGGGATTACATGAGACATGATGCATTACACCAAGTTGTACAGTTTCTTTCTACATACCTTCTGATGTTCATTCATTTTTTTCTTGCTACAACAAGCAGTAAAGAGAAAGTAAAGTTGATCGGTTCACTTGCGCTCCAAGTTGCTGCTGGAGATGAGGCAGATTCAACAATCTTTACATTTACTGCAGCAAAACAACATTTATTGTTTATTTTTGTGATAAAATTGGAAAACCCGAAAGTTTGTTTTATATCAAAAATAACAACTAAAGTTTTGTTCACACATCAACAGAAAACTTTTATGATTCGATGAATATGAATATGATTCGATGAATATGAATATCGGTTCATCAAAATTTGGATAGATTAAAATAGAGTAAACAATCTAGTCAAGCCACCCCTAGTATTTACTGAAAATGGATGAGATCTGCTCTAGTTATTATACTTGACATGGTTATGAGAAGCAAAAATGTCCAAATTGCGAACTGATTCAATGATCTGGTCAAAGTGGTTCAACCACAAACACATACCTTCATTCATTTTTTTTCTTGCTACAACAAGCAGTAAAGAGGAAAGTAAAGTTGATCAGTTCACCTGTGCTCTGAGTTGCCGCTAGACATGAGACAGTCTTTACATTTACTGCAGCAAAACAACATTTACTGTTTATTTTTGTGATAAATTTAGAAAAACTGAAAGTTTGTTTTGTATCAAAAGTAACAAAGCACAAAGCGTATTGTCATTATTGCACTGGATGTGTGCTAAAGATAACATTTACTAAAGTTTTGTTCACACATCTACAGAACACTTTTATGAAACAATATCGGTCCATCAAAATTAAGTATTTACTAAAATGGATGATATCTGCTTTAGTTGTACTTAACACACTTATGAGAGAAGCATAAATGTCCAAATTGTGAATTGGACTGATTCAGTTCACATGTTCATCTCACTGATTCAATGATCTGGTCAAAGTGGTTCAACCAAACCACTCAGCTGATGGTGAATTTTTTTAAGTTGTTGGTAACCAAACAGGGGTGACAAACTGGGGTGAGAGTGAGTAAATAATGACAGAATTTTTATTTTCAGGTGAACTGTCCTTTTAACAGTTCAATGAAGGGGAAGATTTGGTCTGCTCATCACACAAAGCCATCATGCGTCTTGGACTGACAGACCACTTTTATATGAAGCGTTTCCTTTTTGTTAAGCTTCTAAGTGGCATACTCACTGTAATGGCATTAAAAAGAGCAATCACGTTTGGAACGACATGATGGTAAGTAAATAATGACAATTTATGTTTGTATAGCCATCCCACTGTATTATTACTAGAAAAGAATGCAAAAAATCATATCTCATAATGATCTGAGGACAGTTTTTACCTTCTAACATTCAAATTACATATGACACTAACGGTCTCAGACCAGTGGACCGACAGAAACGGCTTCCAGCATGTAATACTTCAGTTATGAGAAAAGCTTTTAGACAGAGCCAGTCTGAAACGAAAAAGAGCGTGAAGGCAACAAAAGGAGTGAAGCTGTTGCCCGAAGCCTGTCCTCTTCCGTGTTTCCTTCAGCTTTGTGTGTCTGTTCCCTCGCTTTTTCCTCTCTCCCTCAGAGCGCCTCCGGGCATCAAGCCCGCCACACGTCACAGAGCCTGGCCGCACAGAGAGAAGCGTGTGTGTGTGTGTGTGTGTGTGTGTGTATATGTGTGGGCTTTGTTCCAGAGCTGTAAGGGCTGTTTACTCACTTGCGCACTCAAGCCTGAGTTCACTCTTTCTCTCCATACACACACACACACACACGCACGCTCTGAATACCACCCATTTCCTGTGAGCCAATCATCTTCCTTTCCAAACTCTCCGCTCCTAAACTATCCCTCTCCGTTTCGCTCTCACCTCACCAACCCATCTGTCTTTCCCTCCGCTGTTGCATGCGATCTCTCCATCCTCCTATGCGCCCTCCTCCATCACTTATTCATGAGCTCTCTCTCTTCCCGTGTAAAACACACTCTCGCCTTCTCACAAGCGGCGTTTGTAGCCGTCACCATGGCGACCGTTTTGATTGACACGGCGTAATTGGCACGCGGCTACATCGGAGGGCTGGTCCTCTTTAAGGGGGTGGGCATTACAATCGAGACCCTTAAAGGGGTAGTTATTATCGCTCATCGTAACAGTCCCTTAGCAGAAACAAAGAGGTCGTCTCAAGAGCGGAAGAGAATTAAAGGGATTTTTAAGGCGAGGAGTCGTCGGAAACGTTAGTATCAATTATGTATGACGAAAGGTCACCCTCTCTGCTTTCCCATTGATTAGCATGAATGATCATTCGCTCGTTTGCTGATTGTTTGATGTAATTAGCAGACTGGCAACAGTGATTAATACTGTGGGTTTGAACAATAAATGATCCAGCAGAAGCGTGCGCGTGTGCGTGTTTATGGGGGGGTCGTAACAGAGGAAAGGAGGGGAAAGCATGTCAGACGGATCTGATTGCAGCGTGAGGTCTTACAATATTAACCACGACTGTGACACATCAGAAAGGCTGTGTGTTCACACAGACACAAAGACAGTCGACAGCGGCAAAAGCATCGAAAATATCTCACGATGAAACTCATGGTAACATGTTCAGATCACATTCATCTCAAAAGCAGAAGAAAAAAAAAATCGAATTCTACTAATTGTTATGGAAGTAATGTCACAATAAAAATAAATAAATAAATAAATAAAAAGGAGGGAAGGAAGCTTTTTTGCTTCGTTCTGTTTTTTATGTTAAAATTTCTGTAATAATTTAATTATGATAATTTAATTTGATAATTTAAATGTTAAGTATTTAAGTATATAAAATAAAATATACACTAATTTATTACGTTGTAATATATAATATTGTTATGAATTATTTTTTCTCTTTCTACATCATACATGCTGCAAGATTATTATAACTACTATTTTGATTAAACATGTTATTCTCTTATTATTGTAATACGAACAAATAATCAATGCAAAATAATTTTTTTCTATAATAATTTAATGATGACAATTTAATTTAATAATTTAAATATAATAATGAATAATATTATTTTTCAATTTAAGAATATAAAATAAAACATACTAATTTATAATATTGCAAATATACTATTATAAAACCATTATCATTTTTTGTTTAAATAAATTAAAAGCAGTGCAACATCATACATGCTACCACATTATTTTTTCTATAATAATTTGACAATTTAAATATAATAATGAATAGCATTCATTTTCAGCACAAGCATATAAAATAAAATATATACTAATTTATAACTTTGTAAAGTAATATATAATACTATTATAAAACCATTTTTCATCTTTTTTTGTTTGTTTAAATAAATTTAAAACTAATTATTATAACCATTTAGAAATGGAAAGCATGTCAAACGTGTTCATAAAGAATAATCGCATAATTAGCCAGAGAACTGGATGTTCGTGTTCCCCAAACCAGCAGGCAAACGCAGAGATTGTCCTCTTCACCTCTCTTCCTGCTCTTTATCTCCTTTCTATGTCACACTCCCTCTTCCATCTCATATCCTGCGCTACAATCTCTCTCCTCTAACACACTCCCATCCATCCTTTTCATGTGCTCCCTTTCTCACTCTGAAGTGTGTAATCGTGATGGGGGCTGGTAGGTCTTGACTGGGGGGTAGGGACACACAAACACACGCACACACATCTGTGTCTGGATCTACTGTGACAAGCGGTCAATTTGATGCATTAATGATTAGGAGAGCGTCGAAGACGCCATTTGCACACCGGCTCCGACTGAGAAGCATTTCACCTGTGTGTTTACTGCAGAATGGAGGTGTCTGTGTGTGTGTGTGTGTGTAAAGTCGATTGTTCCGATGTGGCGAGATGACAGACTANGTCGAAGACGCCATTTGCACACCGGCTCCGACTGAGAAGCATTTCACCTGTGTGTTTACTGCAGAATGGAGGTGTCTGTGTGTGTGTGTGTGTAAAGTCGATTGTTCCGATGTGGCGAGATGACAGACTACAGCCCATCTGGCTTTGGGCTCTTAACGCACCCATCAGCAGAGATGTTCCAGCCCTTCACAAACACTGAGAAACACACACACACACACACAGAGCACAACTGCACTTTCCCTGGCTGCCTCCCGCAGCCAATCAGATGCTGATGTGCCTCTTTGACTTCCTGGTCTCCACAGACTCTCTTAAAGCGACAGCGCACCATTTTTGGCATCACTCCTGAATATACAAACACACACCGCACGTACACGTCCAGAAATTATATGTGTGTGGTTTTAGCACAACCTTTATAGGAAAAGAAAGAAATACGACAGTGATGTACACACTCACATATACACATGCACACATGTTCAAGCAAACCATCCTTTGTGCCAGGAAAAAGATCGCTCTCTCATTTCTCTCTGCTCCGCTTGGCATTTGAGAAGCCGCCTGAGGGCATTCGGTAAGCACGTCACCACACACAGGGCATTGTCGATGCAAAAATACTGCCAGTTGCCAATTAGGACAGACAAGAGTCTCAGCCAATGAGATCGTCGGTTTGTAGAGAGAAGGCGGGAGAGTTTGATTACAAAAGCTGTGTCAATGAGCGGTGTGCTATTAGAAAGGAGGAGGGCTACTTATCGTGACAGGGAGAGACGCAGGCATTCACACAAACACGCACACTCTTTCTGACCCCTTCCGTTGTTGAACATGAACACCTCCCAGCCACACTTCTAAAGCAAAACACTGGGGCTGTGGATGGCTGGGGTTACACACACACAAAGCACAGCAAACACCTCATAACCCAGAGCCCCCGACCACGTAGTTGCTCCCTGGGGGTCTGCCGGCTTCCTCTTACTCCCTGTCATTCACATGTCCTTTGTCTTCGAAAGACAAGGGGAGACATGGGGGGTGGATAGTAAAGGCTATACGACAAAATCTCTTCAAGACAAATCAGTTCACTCGGTAGCCATCATGGTAACGCCCCCAGGAAGAGGTTTTCATGTAGGTACTGAGCAGGTTAAGTACAGCTCCTGTCTGCTTGATTGGAGAAGGACTGAAATGACCGTTTGTGAAGATTGTTTCAAAAACATGCGTCAAATTCAAAATAATAGAAGTATCAAAATGTTGCTTCTTTAAAGGAATAGTTCATCCAAAAATGAAAATTCTGTCATTAAATTACTCATTATGTCATGTCGTTCCAAACCCATAAGACCTTTATTCATCTTTGGAACACAAATTAAGATATTTTTAATGAAATCTGAGAGTTTTCTGATCTGCATCGTCAGCAACGAGACTACCACGTTCAAGGCCCAGAAAGATAATAAGGACATTGTTAATACAGTCCATGTAACATCAGTGGTTCAACCATAATGTTATGAAGCTATGAGAATGCTTTTTGTGTGTAAAACGTGAGTAAAAACGTTAGGGCTGCTCATTTTTCTGGTCGACTAGTAGTCGTTCATTTTAAGCATTAGTCGTCTATTAATCGCCTGTTTATTAATAAACCATATAATTCATAATAATGAGCCTTTAATTGGCTACATAACCTAATAAGTGCTCAGGTGTACGCAAAAAAAGCTTGCCGCAGCACACCGGCAAATATATTAATTATGAATGTGTCATGGAAAAACAGCAAGGAGACTGCATTAACGTTTTATTATTTATTTAAAAAACAAGCACTTTCTGTGTTTTCGTCTTAAGAGATGAAGTCGGCGACACTGAATCGTCATCTCCGCAGTAGTGATGCGCCTGTACGCATGTTTCATATGGATTATATAATCTGAGAATATTTGTTTTCTATTTAAATTGGTTCATTTAAAAGTAGACATTTCACTCTCTATATATACACTTTTCATGTCTGTTCTTGTGCTCAGTTCATAGAGACTGAGGGACAAGAAAGTGCATCCTGTTTGTTCTAATTATTTTACAAAAGAGCAACATTTTGTTGTTCTTGTGAGTGCACACAAATAAACAGAGTCTTTACAGATCGAAAGATGTATTACTTTTACATGTATGATCGAAAATGACGGAGTATTTTAAAGAGCAAGTGACCGCACCGGCCCCTCCATCTGTCATGTGATGAGCGTGCTGCTATTCTGCTTTCACACTCTGCACAGACACATTTTTTCTAGGTTAACATTAAATTGACCGGCCATGTAAAGTAGTTACTGCTTACATATATCAGATGAAAAGTCATATTTAAGGTCGATGAATGATAGGTGAGTGCTTGGATGTCCTGCCCAATGTACTATATATATTACTACATAGGCCAGCAGTTAACAATCTGTCCTTTATGGACTGCGTGGCTTTGCAACTTACTGTGGAATCTGATAAAATTTTGGTAACGGTTAGTCGACTATTAGGGGGCAGCCCTAAAAAACACATTATTAAATGTGGTATGTATTTTGTTGTCCAAGTGGTTCATAAATGTTTTACATCTTTGGAAAGATGTTTAAAGCATGCTTTTTAAAAAGCACGTTATAAGTGACTCAAACTCGCCGTGCTTTCAGATAGAGCAGCATTTACTACAGAGCTGTACTTCACGGACAAGCTTCGCATAACCGTTTTCATAATCACAGATCGATTTCAATCTCATAATCACGCTGAACCAGACAATTTAATAGCAATTTCAAATAATCAAGCAGGCCTAGTCAGAAAGCTCTCAGATTTCATCAAAAATATCTTACTTTGTGTTCTGAAGATGACCGAAGGTCAAAGTGAAAGTGAAAGGTGAAAGTAGTAGCAATCTAATGTTAACCTAGAAATCTGTGTGCTATTGAAATGTCTGAGTGTGAAAGCTGAATAGTAATGCACTTACTGAATGACAAATGGAGGCACCGGTGCGGTCAATTGCTCTTAAAACACTCTGTCATTTTCAGTCATACAGATAAAAGTAATACATATTCCAAAACTGTAAAGACTCCATGTTTATTTGTGTGCACTCACAATAACAATGAAACGTTGTGCTTTTGTAAAATATGGATGCGCCAACAAGAAGGTCTTTTTGCCGGCCTGGTCTCTGTGAACTTCAGCATGAAACTTTGAAACTGTGTATACTTGCATCACAGACATGAAAATGTATCTATCTATCTATAGAAAGTGAAATGTCTACTTTCAAATAAACCAATTCAAACAGAAAACAAACATTTTTAGATTATGTAATCCGTATGAAACCTGAATACAGGGACATCACCACTGAGATGGAGATGAGTCAGTGTCGGCAACTTCATCTCTTAAGCCGAAAACAAAGAAAGCGCTAGTTTAACAACAAATTATTAAAACATTAACGCAGTCTACTTGCTGTTTTTCCCAGACACATTCATAATTATTACATTTGCCGGCAAGCATTTTTTGCGTGCGCTTGGGCACTTATTAGGCTATGTAGGCAATTAAAGGTTTATTATGATTTATATGGTTTATTAATAAACATGCGACTAACAGTCGACTAATGCTTAAAATTAACGACTACCAGTCAACCAGAAAAATCCTCACTTGAGGGCAGCCCTAGTAATTATGGACAATTTTTGGGTGAACTATCCCTTTAAGTCAAAATCACATACACAAAAGAGAGAAAGCGGCACGTAATAGCCAACCGGCGCAAATGGAGGGTGAGGCAGTGGGAAGTGGGAAACTGCTGCCCATGTTTCCCAACCACTGTCCAAGCCATATTTTTGCCTCTTTTTCCTGTTCTGAGCAAAATGGTGCACGGAACGTCCGAAAGCCCTTCCTCCACGATGTTTATTGACATTGTGAAGAATCACTTAGGCATGTTATTTTAGTTAAGAATGAATTTTGTCATCGTACCTACAGAGAAGAGAACAGAGGAAAATGATTTGTTTAGTCAATTAGTTTAGTGTAAAATGTGCACCAAAAAAGCAGGAAACTAGATTGTGTCTTATTACATTTGGCAAAACAATACAAAAGAAAGAAAGAAAGAAAGAAAGAAAGAAAGAAATGAATGAAAAGAAAAACACTACAAAAAGAAAGAAAGAAAGAAAGAAAGAAACAAAAGTGAAACCAAACAAAAAAACAAAACAACACAACTACTCTACAGAGAAGGAAATTGGCTCTTGTACCTCAAAGGCCAAGAGGCATATTTAGTGTTGCAATTTCTCCAACAATTTTAAATTTTTCACAACTCATCATCTCCTTCTATAGTGTCTGTTCCATATGAGAGAATTTGAAAAAAATAAACAGAAATTTTGAGAAAAAATATTAAGGGGGAGAGAGAGAGCACAGGAGAGGGCGAGAGAGATTGAGAGAGTACTGGATGAAACAAGTTCAGGGCAGTTCTCCTGCCAGTTCTTCCTCCACACACATTCCTGTGGCTGCATGGGGCGCAGTGTGTGTGTGTCTGTGTGAGTGAGGCAACACAGAAAGAGCTAAAAAGAGACGACCATGTGTCAAGAAGTTTACAGAAAAGATAGCACAAAAGCTAAAAAGTTAAACAACAGGAAAATAACAGAACCGTCTCTACACTGACATTTTATCCCACTTCAAAACATATTTAGATATTTTCAGACTCATGCCAAATGTCTAACATAAAAACGACTGCGTGTAAGATCAATGGCTACAACAACAAACCACGCTCCAAAGCATCTAAAAAAAATCCAGAGGTTCAGAAGAGATTCCAAACAGCAACAGCCAATCATTTCATCCAATCAGGTCAATCCAAAGGAAACACCACAGGTCTTATAATGCTTCATTGGGCTCTGCGCTTCATAACTAATGCTATTGAGCAGGTCAAACAGGGAACTTAAAATAACTAAAATGCTCAGACAGGTAGATCACTGCTTTCCAGGAAATGAACTTTACAGCTAGACGTACTGTGACCATCAACAGGGAAGACCAGCCGATAAACCAGCATAATGTCACATAATTGGTTACAGGTTAAAAACAACTGACAAAGCATTTGAAGAATGCTGTCAATCACTACAAAAAGAGAAAGCAGTTTGTTTTTACAATGAAATTGACAAACAGATTGACAGAAATCCACTTATGATAACAGTCTATGAGGCAATGTTGCCCCAAAAACCTCCACTGCAAGTGGATTTCTGCCAGTCTGTTGGAACTATTTGGTTATTTACTTTAACAAAACAAGACACAAAATAAATTTCTGTGATAACAGACTTGGCAGGGCTTAAATACTTGACATTTCCTGATTTCAAAAAGATGCGGTGTAACCGTGTATCAATTGCACTTCAATCGGTTTGCCAATGTTCCTTAATTCAGACTATTTTCCATTCCAAAATGGAATTTATTCCCAAATTTATTGACTGCAATAGACCCAAGAACACCACTTGATAACCATCATGCTACTGGTGTCTGCATATCATACTGAATGTACAGTAGCCAGTTAAGTGACACTCCCATACATCTTCAAACAAATCAAGGTGATTCTGGTCTATATTATTTGTAGATGGAAAAAACCCAAGATCACATTTCATTACAATCCTTAACCTCACACAAACAGATAAATGTCACACCTCAAACACACCTAGAAAAAAAAAAAAAAACCTCACATAGAACATAGTAAAGATGAGACGTGATATCAGTGTTTGAGCGTCATAATAAAAGGATTATTGTTATCATCATCATCATTATTATGATTATCATCATGCCAAGCTCTACATATTCAAGCATAAAAAAAACTCTCAGATTGCATTACACACGTCTGACACCATCGACAACATCAAGAACCGGTTTACACCTGGTTTATGCCTTGTGCAAGTGACCCAAAAAAAAGCAAAAATGACATTGTAACAGTTCAGTTTCAAAATACACTTGAAACACTTTAAACCAGGAGTAAACAGGTCAAAGATAAAACTGTAACGAGCATAATTTTAGATACATCAACATAAAATGATACCTCTACTGTTAAAAAATAAGTCCCCTTATTTGTGAAATACATACATACAATTCTAAAAACAAAAAATAGAAACATAGTAACAAGTAGTAACAGTAACAAAATATACATCTAACAAATTGCTTTACTAAAATACAACATACAAAGCTTATCTTTAATGCTGATAGATATTTTGTAAGATCAAAACATTAAAAATGTCCTGAAAATATATAGGGGGAAGTCCTGAAGAAAAAAAAAAAAAAACTCAAGTATCTGCAAGGCATAATAAAACTTCCACTTTGCTAGATTTGTGCAGAGTGCAAAACAAACTAGCACAGGAAGAACACAAACTTCCCTCCAAGCTTCTCAGGTTGCTAATATTAATCTGAAACGTGCTTGCCGTTTTAGTAAACACACCAAAGTTCAAAATCTTGGGATTAGTAAGATTTTTAATGCATTTTTCTATTAAAATACAGTAAAACAGTAATATTGTAAAACATTATTGCAATTTAAAATAATTGTTTTCTATTTAAATATGTAATTTATACCTTCATGGTCACATGACGCTTCAGAAATCATTCTAATATGCTGATTTGATTATTACAAATGTATTAAACTTATGGCGCTTAATATTTTTTGTGGAAATAGTGATACTTCCAGAATATTAATGAACAAAGTTAAACACAACAGCATTTATTTGAAACATGAATTATTTATAACAATATAAATGTATTTACTGTCACTTTTGATCAATTTAATGTGTGTTTGCTGAAGAAAAGTTTTCATTTCTTAAAAGAAAGTCTTACTAACCCTAAACTTTTGAACAGTAGTGTGTTTTAAAAGTTTTATAATATAATTTCAGTAGCTTGACAGCCGCCCGGAATAAACAAAATTTAGTTCACAGCGCAAACTGATTAAAGGCTCTGGTAACAAACAGCAGCATTTCATCACTGTCTCACAACGCTGGAAATCAATACTCCGAAAAATAACATGGAATTAAAAGATGTTTAAAATAAATATGTAAAACCAAAATAACTCTTACCTGTACCCATAAAGAAGCAGAGCAGGAGCGTGCCAGGAATAACATGGGGAAAAAAAAGAAAAGAGAAAAGAATTATGATTATTGTGATGAATCTAATCATTAATTACATTATTTACTCACTGTAGTATTAAAGGGATAGTTGACCCAAAAATGAAAGTTCTGTCATTAATTACTCACCCTCATGTTGTTTAAAAACCGTAAGACCCTAGTCAATGAATAGTTCATGAATAGTTACCTTAATAAACTACCTTCCAGAAACCAAACCAACATGACATACTGTACAATACACATATACTGTATATAAGCATTAGCTCCACAGCAATCATAAACACACAAAAAGTAGAAATGAAGAGAACGATGCCTGCATCACAACTTGCACCATTCCTCCAGGCCATTAGGGGCCACTAACACAATCCTTCTGTGTTCCAAACACAAACTCATTGATCTACTCCACTATTCAACATATACCTATTGTATTTATTTTGTGAATTAACAAAAACTTCAAATCAATTTAGCATGTTATTACTTTGTCCTTCCAGTTCCAGTGAGGGGAATAAACCAGTGGTAATATCACCTCCAATTTTTAAAAGCTCCTTGACTTGATCATACTTTCAAATGCAGCCATTGTTTACAAAAAGTTTCAACAGCACTCACTGAATTTAACTCGCAACGTAATGTGACAATGTAGCATACTGCTGTTTGAAAAGTTGATCTGTTTTACTATATTTTTTAGAAGGAAAAACAGTTAAAGGCAAAAAGACAGAAGGAAATAGAAGACAGTATACAATATATTCACAGGTATGCTAGTATTTCAATGCAAATATAAGCATATTAGTATACATTTTGTTTTAATTCAAATTATCGTCATTTTTATTAGTTTTAATTTCTTAGGTTTTGTTTTCAATGTCTACAAATTTTTTATTCATTTTAATTTTTGTTTTAATTATTTTAGTACATTACTAAATATTTAAACAACAAAAACAGGTAAAAATATAATATTTTATTTAATTATTTATTTGTACATGACATACTGCGCTTTGCTTATACACACTGTATGAAATATCCGCAAATTTAACAGCTGAACGTTACAGTAAAAACCTGTTAAATGGTAAACGGTAAGTTCCCTTACTATATACAGTGAAAAACTATTGGACATTGCATGTAACTTTACGCTAGTATAGTTTCGGAAGTGAAAAAGAATGTGTAATTTACAGTGAATAACCGTATATTGACATTCCCAGAATTCCCTGCGTTACATTTCAAATTTGATGTTTCTTTTTGTTGAAATAACTGTTTCCTAGTTTTTCTTATCAGTTTTGTACATTAGTGTTGCATGTTACATCTAATATTGTTAAAGGAATGGTTATTGCATTATTTCAGTTTCATATGCGTTACCGTGATAGTGTTTAGTGTTTGTGTGAATGACACTGTGCACCTTCTATATATGTTAATATTTCAAAGCTGCTTGTGATGGGCTTTAGTTCATCATTTGACTTTCTCATCACAACTTGCTTTTGGTGGTTATCAGTGTATTACAAAGGTACAAAACAGATTTCAGTACTTCAATAGGTTGGTATGTTAACATTATATCAGTTCATGAAATTACGGTATTTAAATATAAAATTTAGGCTTAAGACATTTTTTACGGTAAATTTTACAGAATTTTTTTTTCACTGCAAGTATATAGTTCACTACAGATGGTAACGTACATTGTGTTTATAAGCATTAGCATCTATCCAACTTAATTAACATAGAATTCATTTCACTTCCAAGTTCACATTCTCAAAATATGGCTTTGAGTCATGTTCCTTTTTTGTAGCACAAAGAAATATTAGACTGAAAGGCACTAGATATAAAATGGACCTGAAAAAGTATGCCATCCAGTATGTTTGGTGTACTATTTGCAGTGTACTATTATGTGTTTACTTCACACAGCTGCCCTGAAAATCATCATGTAGTAGCACTCAACAAGAAGGTTTGCAAGGCTATGTTCAATAGTACTGCAAACGTACAGAACAAACAAGACAGAAGGTGCAAGGGGGGAAAAGAGAAGAGGAAAAGCAAAAGATTTGAGGCAGAAGAGAGATCAAGACGAGAGAGAATGTTTGGTGGGTTGAAAGCCCTGCAAAGGTGAGGAGATGAGAGAGATGAAGCAGATCGTTCGGATTGCGAGTTACATAAACACAGACTTCGTGTGTGTGCGCGCATGTGTGTTAGCGGCAGTCCAAGAGAGAGAGAGAGAGATTTGACGCATCGGTACACAAGAGTTAAGACTGCATAGAGAAAGAGTTGAAGTGTGTTGGTGTAGGGGGTTTGCAGCAGTGGACCTGTGTCTCAGGCACATGCGGTGTAATCTTCTTACTGTCTGTGGGTGCGAGCTCACTGCTGCCATTATATAACTGCTAATACACAGAGACAAAACCGCAACCGTCAAGCCATGCCATACTCTGACCTCTCACACATTTACACTCATACTGTTCTGAATGGATGTACAAGTCACAATCAACAGCCTTACTTCCTCTTTAGTATATGTCTGTTTGTCCTGAGAGTCTGTCTTCATCATCAGTTGACTAATACACATAACTTTACAAATAATAAATACCAGTCATGTCAATATTAAAATCATACACTACTCTAAACTATTACTTAAAAAAATACATTTACAACAAAACAAGTGAGAATTAACTGAGTTGATTTGACAGATTATATGTAATATAAAATAAAAACAACATTGGTAGAATGAGCAAAGTGTATTTGTTTGTTTGTTTGTCTGGGTTTGTTTTTTCTGGAGATGAATATATTACAGACACTTTGAACTCTTTGTAAAGGGGACTTAGTTACTTTGTCATTTTCTTTTATAATTTTCTTTTTGTCCATTTTGATTTTGAGTTATCCGTCTTTTATCTTAGTCCCTTTCAAAAAAGCAGTTGTTAAATTACATTTTTTTTGTTTGTTTTTAAAGCATGGAGCACATTGGACACAACCGTCACAGATTTCTAATCTGCTTGTGAAAAAATGTCAACTTGCAAAAGCTCTGGTAAAATAAACTACAAAATTGACCATTTCCGAAAGGTTTATGGAACTAAACAATTCACAGACTTCAGTGAAAAGTTTTGACCAAGTAAAATTGTTGCCTATTAGACTTCCAGATTTAAAATTTCCATTCTTCAGTCGAAAAGAAATTACGATTTTTGAGGAAAACATTCCAGGATTTTTCTCTATATAGTGGACTTCAATGGGGACCAGTGTAGACGGGCATCGTAGAGCTAGTGCAAGATAAGCATTTGTGGTTAAAATGTATATAAATGTTTTATTTTTTCAGAAAATGACCAATCATTTCGTTGGATATGACTCTTATTCCTCAGGTGGGATCATGTAGAGTCCTTTGAAGCCACATTGAAACTGCAATTTGGACCTTCAACCTGTTGGCCACCATTGAAGTCCACTATATGGAGAAAAATCCTGGAATGTTTTCCTCAAAAACCTTAATTTCTTGTCGACTGAAGAATGAAAGATATGAACATTTTTGATGACATGGGGTGGTCAATTACCAGGAAATTTAAATTCAGGCGTAAACTCATCCTTTAAGCTAAAACAATCACAAATGAAAGAAACACTGTGTGGTTGAGCAATCAGATGCACGATGCGAAATAGTTTCCCAGTTCCATTCCCCCTTTTTTCCCCATTTAATGTTCAAAGCTTCAACAATGTAAAACATCCTAGTAAATAAAGGCACAAGCAAAGCTATAACTTTCCTCTCCACTTATCAACTGTTCATATCAATGCTCTCGAAATGAGAAGTCTTGCACCGCACAGCCTGAGAGGGATTATTTGGTCCGAGCTTAAATTAACCTGAGTTCCACATTCATCATCCTTTGTGTAGCTATATTGACTTGAGTGTTTCGATCAAACTCAAACCTGCTGGGGGATGTGTATTGTTCAAGCTTATCCATCAGGGGTCTATATGGAGTAAAGTTTCAAATATACTAAGTTTGAGGTCAACACGGTTTCACAGGTGGTTTAGCATGAAACCACATACAGTGAAATAAAAGGGCAATGTCTTTATGAAGGCAATACTAAAATTCAAGCCTTACTGAAGGAAATGGAAAACATCTCATAAGTACATTGTGAGAATCTTAGTGGCTACAAAAGATGGACATGAAAAGAAAATGCAGAGTCATGTTCCAGTCATTTTAGCTTTTTTCTTAATTATGTCAGCAAAACGTTGACATTTTAGTCAAAACAAATGTGAAAAAGCCAGTGGAAAAATCTGATTTTAATACTTCCATGACTGTTTTGTTTTAAGAGAGGGAGTGCTGATGATCCTTTGCTAACACCTATTTGCGTAAAGGAGGGCTTTGTGCTTACGAGACCACTAAAGCAAAGCACCATTAAAGACTGAATCTTAAGAAGAACCGTGAACTGAACTGCCCTCGAGTGTACTCATCTCATCTGAGCTGCTGATAATCAGATGGCTCCTTCCCTCTCGCCTGAGCACTAAAAACGTCATTCGTTGTTAGAACATTATTGTTCAACAAGATGCCAAAGCTGGCTTTTTGAAACATAACTTCGTTCACCTTTATTTCAACCGACTGAGGTGATTATTTGAACTACGCTTGTCAGATGTTGGAAAAGAAGAGCAACTTGACTGAAATGGAGACTAAAAAAAAAAAATGTGTGGATTTAGTCTGAAGAAGGATTTGTGGAGAGAGAAAGCAGTGTGGGGCTGAATGAAGATATCCCAAATTTTTGGTTTCCCATTTCTTTTTCATGGTCCCCATGGGTATTTGGTCAATAAGTGTATCGGCACACACCAACAAGCACATGACACACAAACAAACAACTGATTTTACCATCCTACTGCCTCTGAATTTTCTTTTCACTGCTATAAAAGGCATCTACAGAACAAGAGGAGATGTGGTTGAGTAAACGGACATTCCTTGTCGACATTTCATCATGTACCTGCGAGTAATCTCAATTTACAGACATTAGGAAAGCACTAGGGTCTCACAGACAAGCGAGTTAAGTGAACACTATAGGGCCTTCTTCAACAAGCATCTTGACTAAGCAATGAAAAGTAGGTTTAGATATACTCCCATGTCTTTGAAACAGATGCTCATGAACTCATGTTTGAAGTTATTATGATACTCAAGTATGTATATTTGTCAAAATAACCATACAATATCATCTACAAGTAAGGGATAATGTACAGTCAGATAGTAATCATCACTAAATAAATCTTACCAGGGTATATTATCCTACTTTTTACATGGCTACTACACAAGTAAATGGACATGAAATATTGATTTGAGTCGAAATAATTATATCATGTGAGAAGAAAGACACCACAGAGAGTTGTGATAGACATGAAAGCATTACAGTGAGATAGTAAGGTGGTCATTACACAAAAAATATCTGCGAACCGCAAATGCCATAATCAAGTACTACAACTAAATACTGTACTAAATGCACTTGATATTATCACAAGTGCTATTTTAGTATTATTTATATACCTTTGTAGTATTTACTAATATTTTAAACAAGCTTTTTAGATATTTTATATATTCTGTTTAGCTTTAATTTATTTTTCAGTTTTAGTAATTTTAATACTTCAACTTACTTCATTTCAGTTAGTTGCGACAGCAACATTTATCATTTTTGCTTTTAAGTTTATCAAATATTTACGTTTTTAGTTATTTCAATTACTGAAATCGATTTTTAGGGCTTCAAACGTGTAGCACAAAAATACTACTGTAATTTTTAGAATGGCCAGGGACCGACAATCTCCATGTAAAACTGATCGTGCAGACCAAACCGTACGTCGTAGAGACTTGAAACTTGGAGGGATTGTAGTACTCACTTCACCGACAACGTCTCCAAGGCTCGTCCCAATCGGAAGACAGGCCTACAGCGATCAAAAGTACAAAATCACTCATAAATCCTCAACAGTTCATTGCACGCTCAAGTGTCTTAGCTCGTTGAAATCTTTGGCTCACACCGGACAAAACGCACGCCTCAAATTCGATCATGAGCCTGGCGAAAAAAGTATTTTTGATTTTTTGAAAAACCTACTTTTGCGAACTAGTCCTAGCCCAATCAGAGCCAAACCAGTGCAGAAAGATTCTCTGGAGAGTGAATATTAATAATTATTAAAAAAAGGTTGAACTTTCAACTCGCCGTCGCAAAGGGACGAAAAAACTTTCGGGAGGAGCAGGGTCACTTTTAGTAAAATGCCTATAACTCCTGAACTGAATGAGATATCTTTGCCAAACTGAGAACACTTAGGTAAGAGCTCAATCTGAGGTCACAGGACCAAAAAAACAAGATGGCTATACCTACACAACCATTTGTCCAATTACCATGAAAATCGCTGTGCACAGTCTTGGTCCAAAGTGCCTTTAAGGACATTTGCGTATCATGACCGCCATCGGCCGATGAAGTTTATGCACCTGTTAGACAAGGTTAACGGAGGCAGATCGGAATGAAACTCTGTGACCCTGTTTGACTCACAGCCCCAAAGGTCTGTGAGAAATTGGCCACTGGCAGGCGATATCGCATTTTTCAAGGGCATAAACGATTGTACATTGCACATTTTCGCACATACATGCGATGTTCGTATCATATGATAGAACTCATTCTGAACAACTTTGCCTCTGAAACCACTGCTGTCAATCAAATTGTTTGTTAAATGATTGATAAGATGTAAAAAGAAACTACTTCTGAAACTAGTAAAAAACACTGCAGCACAATTCTCTAGACTCTCTAGGTGAATAATTATTCAAAAAAAAATGTTGAAATTTATCCTTTGGGAAGCTATAACGGGGTCGTTTAGAAAAGGGGCCTGTCCAAATTTACCCAAAATCCTATAAAGCCCAAAGGAAAACTCAAAACTTCACAAAACCTGGTGAGCACATGCGACAGATGATTCTAAACAAGCATGTAAAGTTTTAAGAAGATCAGACCACAATTGGCACAATAACAGTCACAAACGTCACTATTTGAAGTGGATCAAAAAAGTTCACCAAAGTTGTCCTAAGACAAGAATGGGTATTGTTTTGGTTTTAGGACAACTTTGGTGAAAGGTTTTGATCCACTTCAAATGTTGACTTCTGTATGTATTTCTATGGTAAATTTTCTAGATTTGGCAAAAAAACTTTCTTTTTTTTTAAATCATTGTTTTAAGCGATTACAGGTTATATATGTTTTAATTTTAGTTAACAATAACAACACTGGTTATCACAGTCCTGTTACTGCCGCTTTAAAAAGCATAAGAGTCATTCAGATTTGTGCGTGTTTGTGTGCATAGTGCATATGATCAACTCTGAGCAGGAATATAGTCTTCTTTGCTACATTTGGGAGGCCAGACATTTAAAAAAATAAATAAATAAATAAAAATGTTAGACTGTCTGCCATTTCTCCTGCCCCATTAGTTTTCTGGCTCACCCTGCTGTCTAAATCACACATTTGCCAGTTTAAACGTTGAACACATCCACTATTCGTGCAGAAGTTTGCAAATACTGCTGGAGACAGCACCTAAACAGCGCTTGACCACAGTTCAAGATCAATAGAAGCAGAACACAGAGGTATGTTTCCCTGGAGCCACTTTCTGTCGCTCACTTCGGCCTCCTGCTCTGGGTTTAACGGTGTCGCAGTAATTACAGGAGATAGTGTAAGCACACAACTCACGAAAAGTACAACAATGTCTTCTCGCCCACACTTGACGAAAGATAACTGCACAAACAGCACGAAACAAGAAAGAAGCAAACAAACAAACAGGCAAAACTCTTAATAGCTGGAACTTATGTCCCGCTAAACTTCCAAAGCTGAACTGCTGAAGTGTGCATGTTATAATAACCTTAAACCAATACAGACGTACAAACACCTAGACTTGTTTTTAAAAGACAAACACTTTTAGAAAACAATCTCTTTCTTCCCTTTACACTCTCATACTTATCCAAAGCTACAAGCAAACCTTGAGCTTAATGAGGAATTTTAGCATGCTCAAAAAAATGGCTTTTGCAAATGCATTCTCTTTCCATGAGATCAAATTCCTATCCTCATATTCACAGTGAAACCATCAACTAAATCAATATTAAAACTCACTGACCCTGTGTACGAGTAAACATTGTGACATCTGTTTAACTAAGCGCATGCCTTCACATGAATGTGGCGATTCTCTTGTCGCCACTTTCTAAAAGTAAAACAGAT
>JAHKKF010535134.1:0-64280 GCA_019740295.1 Labeo calbasu | reverse complement strand
AAATGTGATTACATATATATATACTTTTGTAACTTATATATATATATATATATTTATATATATATATATATGTTATATTATATTTTTTATATTTATTTATTAATATATTATATATTAAAATGTATATATATATATATATATATATAAAATTTCTTTTTCCCAAATGTAATTTATTCCTGTGATATAAAAGCTAAATTTTCAGCAGCCATTACTCCAGTCTTCAGTGTTTCATACAGTGCTTAATATTTTTGTGGAAATTGTTAAAAAAAAATTTGATTGACAGTTTAGAAGAACAGTTTATTAGAAATAGAAATCATTTGTAAAATTCATTTCTTTTAAATAAAAGTATTTTATTATTATTTTTCATTTTATTGTTACATTTTACATATTTTTAAATATACCTTTTTAATATATAATAAAAATGGAAAAATACATATATAATAATTTAAATATATAATATACATAATATATATATATATATATATATATATATAATTATTTTTCTATTCCTGTGATAGATAAGCTACATTTTCAGTACCCAAGTGCTTAATATTTCTGTGAAAACTGTTACATTTTTTAATAATTCTTTGATTGATAAAGAACATTACTTAATAGAAATAACATTCTAATTATAAATGTATTTACTGTCACTTCTGATCAGTTTAATGCATCCTTACTGAAGAAAATAATTAATTTCTTTCAAATTAAAGTATTAATTTGTTTACAACACACAAACACATAAAAAACACCCCCAAAACTGTTCAAAAAAGTGACCCCAACTTTTCGAACAGTAGTATACATGCACAAATTTTCCTCCAGAAATTAATTTCTATGATGACGTTACAAAGCATTTTTTTTTTTAATCAGAAACACACTGTAATACCAAAAGTCCCAAACTAATCACCAGAACTACTGACAAGTCCTGCCAGCGCACCAGGAAACGAAATGCTTCCAGGTCCTGTTAAGATTGGACGCAGTACATCGGAGTCACTATGGGACAGCCACACCGGTCAATGCTTGACCTCTGACCCACCGAGGTGTTTTATACACAAGGGTCGTGACCTTTGTTGATCTCTTTATTTCAGAGAGCAGGTGCTGTAGGAGAGATGACCCTAGAGAATGCCAGGACAGGGTCACTGAGGGTCACTTCTTATTTACTAGTTGTGACACGGCACACGTGCCACTTTCCCAAGAGAGCGAGAAATCAAGTCAGCACTGTTGACAATTCTCCTCACACTCACATTTTTGTATGCTCTGTAAAGTGCCGCACTGTCAAAACAATCAGGTCGAGCTTGTATAAAGCTCATATTCCTGAGATAAAGCGCTTCCCTGTGTCCCTGCGCAGGACACACGCACACACAGATACACACATTTAAACACCCTGAATTGAAGAGATAAGAGGCCCTGATGGCTGAAATCTGGCTCTGCTCACTCTGGGCACAGAACGAGAGGTGCAGATTTGCAGAGGAGACCACCCGAGGTAAACTCATTAAGACTCCAATAAAAACCTTCTGTCGGGACGGCAGGACTCCCACAGATACTCCAGTGACAATACCATCAACAACAAGAGCAGAGAAAAGAGAAACCCACAGACAAAGGAGCCCTCTAATTAGCAGAGCACTTCCAAGTGACATATGCTCCTGGAATCGGGAGTGAGGGATAAGGGAAAAGTAGGAAAAGAAGAGAGTGAAGAGGAACTGCCTCAGGCGTGTAGACAGCAGGGCCTGTGAATGACTCCTGTGCCATAAAGGCAGCACAAAAGGACCTGAAAACCTATCAACTGTACCGCCGAACTGAGATAAGCAACGCATCGTTCTGTGGTCATTCTTTCTTTTGTCTGGATGCCGGGATGACGGTCAGAACGGACTCCGTAGGGAAGAGCGGTGATAATGTGCGCTTTGTTTTACGTTGACATTCCTCGCAGATTAAATGAAAGAAGATTAAATATTGAACACTGAATAATGCTTCATGTATTTGAGGGAAATTCTCTGTCCTTTAGTGCTCTGTGGCATCAGATAACTTCTGTTGATACAATCCCAGCATAATCTTTGATGCGTGGATGACATGCTTCAACATCTACACACATATGTAGCAAACAAATATTTGCAGAAACAATTGTGTTACATCTCTTCCTCGCTGCATGTACTCATCATACCTGATCAGACTGTTGCCAAGCAACATGCAAAATACATTGACTGAATTGTATAATGCAAATATCACAAATGTAGGTTAAATATATATGCATATGCACTTGCATATACGGGCCAAAACATCCCATGTTCCTGTTGTGACTGCACATTTTCGGTAGTGACAGTAATGTTTGGTAGCGACACCATCACATCACAGAATTTTAACCCATATACTTAAACACAAAAACATACTAAAATACTAAACAATTGCGTAACTGTAGTAAAATTATGTTTATTACCCCCCAAAAAAGGATTTTGTGTTCCCTTTTGTCACTACCGAAACAATAACGACATATTTCGGTTGTGACTGTTATGGTAGTGACAATTTTAGATACTTTTTGGCCTAGCTCAAAGATGCTAATCAGCACATGGTTAGCTAGCATATTTATGAACAGTTGTACACACATAAAAACTCAATTCTATGGAATAACACCCAAAAACATTGTTGTCACTGTTGAAACTTCACCAAATGTTTCAGTCGTGAGTGTTTCAGTAGTGACAATTTTAGATACTTTTGGGCCTAGCTCAGAGATGCTAATCAGCACATGGTTAGCTAGCACAGTTATGATCAGTTGTACACACATAAAAACTCAATTTTATGGAATAACATCCAAAAAACGATGTCACTATCGAAACTTCACCAAAAGTTTCTGTCATGAGTGTTTTGGTAGTGACAATTTTAGATACTTTTGGGCTTAGCTCAAAGATGCTAATTAGCACATGGTTAGCTAGCACAGTTATGAACAGTTGTACACACATTAAAACTAAATTTTATGGAATAACATCCAAAAAACAAAGTTGTCACTATCGAAACGTCACCAAATGTTTCAGTAGTGACAATTTTAGATACTTTTGAAGCTAGCTCAAAGATGCTAATTAGCACATGGTTAGCTAGTACAGTTATGAACAGTTGTACACACATAAAAACTCAGTTTTATGGAATGGCATCCAAAAACAATGTTGTCACTATCGAAACTTCAAATGTTTCAGTTGTGAGTGTTTCGGAGTGTTTTTTTCTAATCACCACGTGGTTAGCTAGTACAGTTATGAACAACTGTGTACGTATAAAAACTAAATGTTATAGAATAACTCTCAAAAAAGTGTGTTCAATTACAGAAAAATGTTTGGTAGTGACTTTAAAGTTATGTTTTTCAGACTTTTTGAACACATTTACCTCAAAATGATGGGGCCTATCTACTCACCGTGTAGCTGTAAAAGAGAGACACATAAATATTTCCTAAACATAAATGTAGGGGTGTAGTTAAAATCGGTCTCAGCCAAAGGACTAAAACAGAGTTTCGGTAGTGACGTGAAAATGCTTCAGAATTCAGTTTTTTTTTACTTCACTTTTTTTAAAAAGTTAAAAAGATATGTTTAAAAACAACAATGGAATAAAATGCAAAAAAATATTCATTTCATGAATTCATTTTCATAAGTTGAAATTTAGGGCTCAGGGTTCAGGTGATGATTTTATATATAGTAAGCTTACTGATATTTGAAATATTATTGTGGGTTTAAGCAGATAATAAAAGTATATATTAATATATATTACAAGAGACAGCATGCTGTTTTCTCCTAACAGTCGATTGTCCACAAATACTGGCTTAAGCTGATCTGAACACGTTGAACTCACATTTATGTGGCATGTAACCTCTCGATGTAAGATTCCTCTTTGACCTGACATTCCTTTAACCTTACAGACACAGTTTGCTGAGGTCATGTGTATCTCCTACAGCTCAATAAAGCTGTGAGCTCTGTCCCTTCCCCATAAGGTTAATGAGTGTTCGGGTCCAGCTGAGCAATGCTTCAATGACATCACTGAATGACATTATCTAGGCTGCAAGTCATTTGGTTCTGATGTAGAGTTTGTAGTTTCTAATTAGCAATGTCTTTTTTTTTTAATGTAAATGCATTGTAGTTTAATAAAATGGCTTATAATGATGCAAGTAATGTAGTGCATTACAATCAGTGTATGAACATTTCCATTTACTTTGCTAGATTGTCAGCTGTTAGTGCATTTGCATGATTATGTCAAGTGAACAAACAAAACGAGAGAGACAGAAAGAGGCTCCTTTCACTGTTCCAAATTTGTGTGTTAAAAAGCTTACTGAAACATTACTTCAGGGTTAGGTTACTAAAACTAACCCCATTAAAACTAATAATTATAATTTATTTAAAAGAAAAAAAAAACTTTAACTGACATTAAATGAATTATCATTGTTTTATTTTATTTTATTTTATTTTATTTTATTTTATTTTATTTTATTTTATTTTATTTTATTTTATTTTATTTCAGGCAGTTTCCAAAACAAGATTTTGCATTTTCTTTACATTTAACAATGTATTAAGTTAACTAAAACAAAATAGACATATCTAGGGTTAGTTTACTAAACCTAACCCAGTTAAAAATTATAATAATAATTTTTGTTACAATTTTTGTTACAATAATTTTTGTTAAAAGAAAAAACTTAAACTTATAAAAAATGTAATATTTTATTTTATTTATTTGATTTGATTTGATTTGATTTGATTTTATAAAACGATTACTGGAACATTATTTCAGGGTTAGTTTACGAAAACTAACCCCATTAAAAATTATAATAATAATGTAATTTACTTTTTAAAAAACATTAACTGAAATAAAATTAATGTATTTATTTTATTTTACTTTACTTTACTTTACTTCAGGTAGTTTTCAAAGCAAGAATTTGCTATTTTCTTTACATTTAACAATGTATTAAATTAACTAAAACTGTAATAAAAGCTAAATAGTATATTTAGGGTTAGTTTACTAAAACTAAAAAATTATAATAATTTCTGTTACTGTTTATTTATTTATTTATTTATTTTATTTCAGGTAGTTTCCAAGATTTTGCATATTCTTATTGTTTAACAATGTACTAAAATAACTCCAAACTAAAACTGAAATAAAAACTACATAGACATATATTTAAAAAAAAAAAAAAAAAAAAACAGTAATAAAAATGACAAAATTCTGAAACATTGTATTCTGTAATAGTATCTCACTAATACTAAAATAACTACATTACTTGTTTTATAGATTTAATTATAGACGTGGTGCAGTGGTATCTAAAATCTAAAACCTGTAAATAAATTCAGTTCAAAGTCACAAAAAGAAACGTTATGACATTATATATGTAAAATTGTTCACGTTTATGCACAGTGTTTAAATAACACTAACTGTTTATAAGTGAGTGTTTGCGTTCTTGGTTTAAACAGAGTGAAGCTGAACATGGCTCTCTAGCGCCACCTCTTGATACGCCGAGATTCTGCTTTATTAATATTCTGCCCCCTGCTGGAGAAATGAGAAGGTCACTAAAAGTCTGTCAAATGGCTTGCAAATCAGGTTTCAACTTGAGTATGTATTTATGTATTTGTTTGAATTTCCTTCATGTTTTGACATGCACTTTAGTGAAAGCCAGTCTCTTCCATGTATTGACCTGAGCAGCCTCAGCTTCACATAAGCGTCTCATCTTTTAAATCCTTTCAATATTGAGAGAGGGTGAAAACACTCTGTCCTCATTAGACTGAACTTTTATTCTCCTCTCTCCCTCATATTTATTTCCTCTTCCATCTTTGCCTTTCATCTTATCCGCGGTCTGAAATTGTCCTGTGACAGACAGTGTGTCTGCGTTATGCGTCCAATGATTTGTCTAGTGTCGTCCTCGGTCATTGTTCACATTCTGTTTAGAGGTATCTCCGCTTCCTTTGTTCCCTGAATGCTGGCAGACCAGTCTATTGCCTCTGCCAGCCTGAAATATAAAACAGCAGAAAACAAACAACAAGGCAGAACAACAGTTTTGATCCTTGTGGACAGAAAACGTCTACATTTAGCTGAGAAAAGGCTAACCGCACAAGCAATAACATCGGGGATTAGGAAGGATGAAGCGTCTCTATTAGTTCCCAGTCTTTGTTATTGGTCATCAATAAGAATGTTGTGAGCTGAGCTTGGTCCCCAGGCAACAGACTGAATGGCAATATTTTTCTTCATTAGTTCAGAGGCCAAGAACTTTTCAAGATCGCATTCATTATGCAAAGAACATGCTAAACACTGCCTTTCATCTGGGAAAATTAATGGCTACAATTGTGTTCATTTGGATGAGAATTCCAGGGCAGAGCAGGACCCTGTGACCGCAACCACTCTGAATGTGCTTCTGGAGGCTTCACGCTACAGAGATGATTAACATCTTCATTCATGCATACGAACATCATAAGCAACTTTAAATTCAACACAGAGAGCTAATTGCCTTATCGCTCTCAATTTTAAACATTATCTCCCTCCAGAAAATGGAAGGGAGATGCAAGCATTTGCATTCAGCCATCTTCATCTGTTACGTTGTCATGTAGCTTGTATCATTTAGGACTTTCTAGATCCCTGACAAATCATGTGATACATCCGGAGAGGATCTTTACAAAGAAAATGCATATGCAATTGCATGTTACATCATAAGAGAAAATTTGGCAAATTGCTTAATTAGTTTAATCTCCCTTTAGTTTTTCCACATTATAGCTGATCTATTATATTTATTCTTCTTTTAAGAGTGGGCGCGGCCATTTGTAAATTTTATGGGTCTGGCTTCCGGTCTCATCTGCGTCCAGCTAGTTTTGGTGCTTGTTATTTCAAATTGACGTTTCTTACCATATTATTTTAATGTACTATCTTAATTATGAGTTTTACCGTTTACTGCATGTTGTTATTCTTCTCGTTATTTCCCTGTAGCGGCTAATGAACCAAAAGTCTCACCCATAGGCTTACTTCCAAGTTGAAGAACAAGGTGGATACAGAAAACAGAAAGCAATTCATATACATAAAAAGACTCATTAGGAAATTAAACACAAAGATAAAAGAAATTGGAAATAAAATAGTTAGTTTAAATATAAGAATAAACAATGCTAAATAAACTTTTGATTCACATATGCATTATTTTTTTTCTTTACATTCATTTTCTACTTTCATGTATCAAAACTAGAGTCGATGAAACATTTATTAATTGATTAATTCATTGATTCCCTGCAGCTTTTTCATATTGAGTGCTATTAAGAATAAAAGGAGGGAGAAAGTCATCCGTTGTATAGCTTTCAAATAATAAAGTTCTGTCTGCGAGTTTATGCTTTATATATTTTTTGTAAAGATACATTTCTAGTCATTTGCAGAGATTGATAATCACTGTTGCGGTAATGTAACTTGAGTTACGTAATCAGATTACTTTTTTCAAGTAACTAGTAATGCATTACTTTTTAATTTGCAGTAAAATATCTGAGTTACTTTTTCAAAAAAGTAGTGCTAGTTACTTTATCCATTTATTAACTGACAGCTCTCCTGTCCCATATTGAGAGAAATCGTGATTAAGTGCAGAGGTGTTTTGTGCGCTGTGTAAACATGATAATTATTGTAGTTCTAGACTAAATATGAACATTATTCATCTCACTTACACAAAAACAGACACAGAATTCCTCAAAACGAATGAAAACAGTCAAATGCAAAATCAGAATATGACACAAACTTGCAAAAATTTAATAATTACTTTAGCCTAAGGCTTATTCATTTCACTTTTAGTGTGAAAGAGCGTTTACATATGCCAAAAATATAACTATTTAATATTAAAAACATACAAACCCAGTCCAGATGGAAGAAAGTAACACAAAAGTAACGTAACGTATTACTTACCATAAAAAGTATCTAAGTAATGTAATTAGTTACTTTTTTAGGAAAAACTCAATACTGTAATGCATTACTTTTAGAGTGCTCCTATATGCCATTTTAAAGGTTGCTAATATTATTTGAATAGACTCCCAAAACAGGTTTACATGTATGCAAGGTCAAAAAATACTTTAATTTTCTCCAAAAATAGATTTAATTTTACCCCATTTCTAAGTGATTCGTAAACGACTCGTGCGAAGCAGTTCGAAGAATCAGTCTCTCTAATCCCCGCCTTTCCGTGAGCCCTCACTGCTGTGATTGGTCAGATGGTGCAGTCCTTTATGATTGGTCTACCGCGTACAGCGTGTCGGAAAACGAAACGCCCATTGCCATAACTGATTGCCAGGCCTGGATACTTGTCTAGAAAAGATGGCATTTTTACCATACCAATTCGAGCCAGAGTCTGACAACGAAACAGCTGAAATGACTAATCGACAAGTTAGCACGGTCTACCGTGGAAAGTGCTCGCAATTTGCTTATGCAAGCGAACCGGGCACACCTCTATGTTGTAAACTTAAACATTTTATAATGCATTGGCTTTCGCACCGAACGCGGAAAGCGCTGCGCTGGCCGTTGTGTTCAGTGCAGCCCTTCACAGTGCAGTGGCAAAAGTTCATTTGAACAGCTCATTTGAAGTTTGTCGGCGGCGTGCGAGCCGATTCGAAGATTCGAATTCCTGACGACTCGTTAAGGTAAATGTGAGCCGACTCTTTTTTTTTTGATAGACAGTAACTTTATTTATTGTGCACTGTCGGCTTCACAACTTTGCAGATGGTTTATGTTCACATACAGTTACACTGCTTATAATTATGGATGTGCCCGAATCTTGTAAAGAACATACAAGAACAGGGAAATGAGACATTGATGTATTCCTACAAAAAATAATCATAAAGAAGATACGGACAGAAAACTAATATTCTGGTTTTGTGTACATCAAAGGAAGCATTATCCATACAGAAAAGAAAAGTACAAAAATAAAATTACATCTTTTTAGAAAAGTTGTCATAATGCATCAGAAATTTGGCACTCTTTTTATTATTTGTAAATGAGAGATGAAACAAGAGAATCAAGTTCAGCAAAAAAAGGAGGAAAGAAAGAGGAGATTTAAGCCATTTTTACTTATGAATGAAGAATTTTGCGTTTAATATAAGAAAACTAACAACATATTCAACAGGTAATAGTTTTGGATTTTTATAATAAAAAACAACATCTTTCAGGACGAAGGTTTGGGTCACATTCGTAAGGCTAGAAACTTAGAAGTCAACCCATAATTTGTTGGTAATACT
Source organism: Labeo calbasu (assembly GCA_019740295.1). Taxonomy (NCBI): domain Eukaryota; kingdom Metazoa; phylum Chordata; class Actinopteri; order Cypriniformes; family Cyprinidae; genus Labeo; species Labeo calbasu. The sequence continues at coordinate 55,083 of JAHKKF010535134.1, read as the reverse complement.
ACAATCAAAAAACAAATGGGCAGCCGTTTCCTCGAATAAACCACAAAACGAACAAGACTCATCAACATCAGAATATTTAGAAATAGACAAATTAACGGGATACATTTTATGAAGAATTTTATAATGAAACTACATAACCTTTGCTAGATATACAAAATGTACTTGGCAAAAGCCAAGGCCTTTCTCCAATTAATATTTGTTATAAAGAAACCCCAGTAGAATTTCCTTCTTTGAGTAATCTTTCTCTTTGTCGGATGTTCCCGAATCTAAATACCATGTTTGGAAAGGAAATTAAATGTACTACGAAACCCCTAAAGGGAATAAATAGGAGATGGGAGGACAAACATATATTTCTATGCTTTCTTTCAGAATTATATCGTCGAGTAATTGTACTGTTTATGCTACCACTCGCTTTTTACTTTCACTTTCGAGATTCACAGTCCGATTTGGAGTACTATAGTCTGCCAAAAGTCAAAGAGTGCAAAAAAACCGAGGAACAAACGAGTTTGTGGTTGGCCAAACTGAACCAGGGCAAGAATCATAACATTCGTGTTTGTTCTTATCATTTCCAGACAGACAGGTGAAATATTAGGCTAATATCTTAATTAATGCTGCTCACACTTATCTTTATCACCTATTTACTTTAGTTTGTCAAAATATTGTGCCCTTTCCTACTTACTACGTCCTTCTCTATATGATTTAGCAGCTTTCACACATTTTTCCATGGTTTAGACAGCATAAATTAGCAGAACAACATATTCAGTTTTACATTAACCAATGCTGTTGTTCACATCCGAGTATCTCCAATATGGCCGCACATCCGGGTAGCTGACCAAACCGTGACGTAAGTGCAAATGCTCTGGAGCGGCAGTACTTACCACACATGATTAGATGTTTGTCAGTGTTGCTCAGGATCTGCAAATCAATCGCCATCGTCCTATCAGTCATCTCTCCTTACTCTGTTTATGTGTGAAGTCAAATTGTAGCAGCTATACCATGTCCCTTTAGGACTCGGGCACATCCCTACTGATAATACTTTTTTATATAATCATAGCTATAACATCAGCAGTTATAATTTGATTTTTTTCAAACATTGGTGTTTCTTTTTAAAAATATTTCGAATGCAATTGTGGCTACTTACGTTTATGGCACCTATAATCAGAAAGTGTTAGGTTTATTGTTGTTTTTATATTTCAGCCAATACTTTTTGCACTGCAGGGAGTTTATTAAAGGATAATATGCAGTTTGAAAACATTATTAAACACATAAATCAGTAAATGGTGTTAATCAGAAATATTTATTGAGCAAGATCTGAGATTGGTTAGCAGTATCTGGACTATGGCCATGGGCCACACTGAGAGCATCCCAAAACCAAATCCTGAAAGTTATGGTCCTTTGCACTCTATAATAACACTTAAAATGTGAAAATTTTTCCATCATTAACCCATAATGCCCTAAACCGCGAGCACACACAGGCACCCAAGTGTAAAACTAACATGTCCACATAATGCGTGGACACTCTCAATACATCTATGAACCCTGCAGCCTGCTGGAAAACATCTGCACATAATAAATGTGCTAATTGCGACAGCACTGTTGTAAATCCATGAGGCCTGTTTATAGAGCAAGGGTACAGACTGCTGCTGTTAAAGAAATAAGAAGAAAATAAGGGAGAGAACATTTTAATGCATTCACTTCCTGCCATTACTGAAAATTGGCTCAGCACCACTCATTTGTGCATTAGCAAAGAGGTGCTAACACGCTGCTTTTTATTGGCTGGAAATGATTTCAAAACCCACAGGGTGGAAAGATGAGTTTACAAAAAAATGAAAATAAAAGAATAACGCCTTGAAAAGCCTTATTTGATTAATCATCCCTGAAATAAGAGAAGGAATCTTGAATAATGGTTTGCAAAAAACTCAGGCCTTCAAAGTCTAGTGAAACAGAAAGCATCAAAAATCAAAAGCTGCTTGAGTCGCAGACTTCCAGAAATAGGGAGTTAAAAAGATATAAAATTATGCCAAAATGCTAAGATATTCCATTTTTAAAGAAAACCTACAAAACACGGTGTACACAATGTAGCTAATGTAGCTAATAATAATGTTCTATTTCACATTTACGGATTGTAACCCAGTAATTACTTCCTAAAATTTATTTATGTATTTATCTATCTATGTATCTATCCCTTTGGCTCCGCTGGCAGTTTCTAAGTGACCAAACTGGTTCGAATCTACTGAATTAATCACATCTCCTTGCTTCTAATACATATCAATAGTGCAGAGAGATGTCTCTTTGAATCTGAATCTAGTAAATGTACATGTAACATCTGTACGGTTTATAAAAAATATAAATACACAGATCCTCACTTACAAAGACTGGTGTGGGAATTCAGCATGTGATGAGGTTGTACCTCAACATGGTGTTCTCAAATTCCAGCATGGAGCATATGGTGGAGCTGTCTGGCCCTGCATCAGTCAACCTACTTTTCTTTTGTGCTTTTCCTCTGTCCTTGAAAAGAACAGTGTGTCCTATTTTGCAAGTACATCTGAAAGGATTTGCTTTTACCACTCTGAACACAACTTTTTTTCATATAAATGCACATTCGCAGAATCCTACATGTGCAAAAGCGACAAGTATTGGCATAAATTAAATCATTACAGGCACTTTGGTCATCCTGCAGAGCCATGTGTTTCTCACTGTAGAAGAGAACAGAAAAAGAGAAGGAAGTTGAAGAAATGGCATTTTGTTTATTTACTTGTGAGGGTTTTTTGTACTCTTTTTGTTGTGTTATAATTAAAAGCATTTCAAGCAAGTGTTTGAGTCTCGATCAAATAATTAAACCAGAAGTCTCTTAGGACATGAATTTCCTTTTTCCTTTTCCAATAACAATGCTGGTCTAGACCAGTGCACTACTCAAAATGCAAAACCAAATGAGCATCCACCTCTGGTTCGTTTTCATTACGTTTCAGTCAATCAAATCCCATGTGTGCAAACTAATCCATCACATTTAAAAATATTACAGTGACTCCCATGTTATACTCTGCCTTGCATGCATTCATTAGCCTACTGATTTCTTCAGCCTTTTGTTGAAGTGGTACAGACCCTGAAAAGCAATTTTACTTACTTTTTGTTACCAAAACCATTTTAAAATGCCTTTTTTGTGGCATCAAGGGCACTAAAAGGCCCTTTGCTTTGAAATAGCTCTGACGTATGCACTTTTAAGAACACTGAATTTCACTTTTAATTGAAAGCTCTGATTGATTTTTGTGTTTTTGACAGCAGTTGTGCTTTAATACGTCCTGCCTCAAGGACGTACATTTATAATAAATGCGAATCAGAGCAAAATAAACAAAAACAAAGTACAAAGTGTCAGGAACACTGTGTAATAGAACAAAACACACCTTGTCAACCCACCTCACCTTCTCTCTATTTCTCATCATCTCTCCTCACTGAGGAGAACAGAACAGAAACGCTTGTAATGATTGTGCTCTATTTAGATTTAGTCATATTCTCTGTGGTGTCAGTCAGAAGAGCTTTGATCTGTGTTAAATATTCTTTCACTCGGCTTCACTCCCTCTGGACACTTCTATATGGTGTCTGATTTGAATTCGTCTTCTGTTCTATTGAATTTTACACGGTGTGGTTTGTGATCTCATGGCAGCTGATGCTGTTAAGGTACCTTTATGTTGAGATCAGGTTGAAGCTGTATCTGTTCTGTCTGCAATCCATTTTTAGTTTAGGACCACAAGTTCAATTTGTCTTCATTTACTCATCAGTTATCATGACTTTCTTTACAACGTGTGTGTGTGTGTGTGTGTGTGTGTTCTGCAGAAGAAAAAAGAAACAACAAGAGGGTGAGTAAATGATAGAATTTTCATTTTTGTGTGTGCTACATATTTATTTTAGCCTGGATTTGTGTTACAAATAGCTAATTAGTGTCAGAAGACAACAGAAACATATTCTCTTCCATAAGCAATTAACATTTTATTAGTTTTATACAGCTGCTAAAGCTGCATGACACTGTAAATGCCCTGCAGTGTTGAATACATCTTTGTTAAGCCTTGATTACTGTTTCCAGATACGTGGTTTTGATTATTAGGTTCACATTCTGTAGCCACTTCTTAATTGCACATCAGAACACATTTGTGTTAATGTGAAACGATTTCCCATTATACAGAATAACCTACACTAATTGTCCAAACTGTTATGAAAAAATAGCTAGTTTCCTTAGTTGAATGAGAGAACTTAATAACTTAAGCTTTAAAATGGTGATCAATTACCCTTTCCAGCTTCTTCCCCTAACCAGCTCTGAAACTTCACCCACACTCATTTCTAAGTGAAATCAATCTTCATGAGTCATGACAATCTGTTTTCGCATTGGCAACCTTTCCCGGTCCATCGATCATCCCAGAATCTATTTCCTTCTTTTGGCCTTATCATAAAAGTTCAAAGTGCTCATTGTGTCTGGCAGTCATTTTACTCCTGTTTACTCCTTTTTACATTTGAATTTTTATTTATTTTGTAATATTTAAGGTAAATACCAAGACTTTCAAAAGCTTTAATGCCATTTTTCTTTTTTTATGTGTTACCTTGATTGATAATTTGTCATGGCTAAATCAGAACATACATGCATCCACTCATAGAGAACATTATGGCCTCTGATTTACGGTGTGAGAGCTACTTTAAATCACACATCTTAAGTGCTTTTACTTAATTTTATAGAATGAACTTGGAAATGACACTTATATGTGGTCTACTATACATCAAGCGTAAGAGATTATTGAAAGCCTCATATGTGAAGGTATATTTTAAAATATTTAAAGCAGCCACAGACACTTTACCTTGACAACCGTGAATACATTTTTTGAGTACTGACGTCAGAAGCGATGGTTAATATACTGCCACGGTTAATTTCTTTGTTTTAAACAATCTAAAATGAACTCTATAGACATGCTTCTTGTCTTGTTTTAAACAGACTGTTGTATGCCTCTACATTCAGCAAACCTAATGCAGAAATCTAGAGTAATGCATTATCTCAAATTAAAGTAAAAATAGCAATGCAAAAAATTAATTACATTATAAAAAAATTAAGTTATGGATGTCCATATGTATCATATCAGCAGGTGTCTGCATACATAATATCCTGATGATTAAAGCTCCAAACTCCAGCAGAGTAGCATGCTGATGTTAGCGAACAATATATTTAAATGAATTCCTGGAGTGTGTAGTTATCTGCATAAGAGGTTTGTAACAGAAAAAAAGTTGACTTGTAAATCACTATGGCAACAACTATGTTAAAAATAGACTTAAAATAAGGCCTGAACATGCTGACATTTCAGTCCCTACAGGAAAAAGGTTGCAGGCATCCTGCGAAGTATCCATTTACATCACTTCACATCTCTGTAGCTAATGCACACACATTTATCAAAAGTACAGCAGGTCAGTACTTTTTTTTTTACTTTTGCATGCTGAACAAAACAGATTAAATTCACTTTTACCACGTGTGTGTATTGATTTATTTAACCTATTATTGTATAATATTTTATTTCACTCCTATTCATTTATATCTATCCTTTTATTCATGTTATTAGATTTATTTACTTTTTTAAGGTTCTAACTGGTTCATTCATTTGTTTAATTAGACCCAGTGGATAAATTTCGCTTTATGAGACTTACTGTGTTTACTATTGGACAGTACATAATAAAAATGACTGGTGGAGGCTCTGTCTTACATCAGACGTTCGTAAAATCGAGCGCGTAAAAGCGCCGCGCTCTGCCGTTTACCACAAAGTATCCATTGAATACCAATAGAGCAGACCAGCAGAAGATCCTGTATGTCTGGATCTGTCAGGTAAGGTGACTTGCGCTCAACGTTTTCACTTTTATGTTGAATTTTCAACTTAGTGAAATGAAAAGCACTATTAAGTTTTGTGTGTGCATGCGTTTTTAAGCGTTTTAATGCACAACTAACATTTTTCATTTATGTAAACTACAAAGGCATGCTAGAATAGATATGTGCAAAACGTATATTATTTAGAATGTATTGATTTGTTTAGTAAGCAATCACTGAAACAATAACAAACTTTGACTTCTCTGCAACAATGCATGAAGATTTTCTTCTGTAAATGTGTTACTTTTTAAAGGTTCTGCTTTTAATGGAATTCAAAGACACAATGGATAATAAAACATTGCAATCATCATGCAACCTGACCAGTCCGGATCACAACCGAACCAACTGCACGTTTCCAACGTGGATGCTCTACCCTGACTTCTACATCTGGCTACCGGTTATTTACTCAATCATCTGCGCCGTTGGACTCACTGGCAACACCGCTGTCATTTACGTGATCTTGAAGGCGCCTAAAATGAAAACCGTCACCAACTTATTCATTTTGAATTTGGCCATCGCCGACGACCTATTCACATTGGTGTTGCCCATCAACATAGCCGAGCACCTGTTAAACTACTGGCCGTTTGGTGAGATCTTATGCAAAGTGATTCTCTCCATAGACCACTACAACATCTTCTCCAGCATCTTCTTCTTGACAGTGATGAGTGTGGACCGCTATCTGGTCGTGGTGTCCACGTTGCGCTCCAAACGGATGCCCCACCGGACCTACAGGTTAGCCAAGACGGTCAGCCTGAGTGTTTGGGCTCTGGTCATTCTCATCGTGATGCCCTTCACCGTTTTCGCCGGTATCTATGTGAGTCCAGACGACGCGGAGAGCCGGAAGAGCTGCGTTTTGAGTTTCCCAAGTCCTGAGAGTTTCTGGTTCAAAGCCAGTCGGATCTACACGCTGGTTCTCGGTTTTGTCATTCCAGTTTCGACCATTTGCATCCTCTATAGCGTGATGCTTTACAAGCTGAGACGCACCCGTCTCAACTCCAATGGAAAGGCTCTGGACAAAGCCAAGAAACGAGTCACAATGATGGTCTTCGTCGTGCTTGCCGTTTGCTTGTTCTGTTGGACGCCCTTCCACCTGAGTACGGTGGTCGCTCTTACCTCAGACTTACCCACCACCCCTTTGGTTATAGGTATTTCTTATTTTATCACGGGACTGAGTTATGCCAACTCGTGTCTTAATCCGTTCCTTTACGCGTTCTTAGACGATAGTTTCAGGAAGGCGTTTAAGAAAATGCTGGAGTGCTAAACCTTTTTTTGTACCCTTAGTAAGGGTTCAAGTACCCATCAAATCATAAAAGTGTTGTTTTTAACTCAAAACGCACTTGAAAGTCATTTTATAACGATCAACTTGAGTTACGGAGTAGCTCATTTTCTGCGATTTTTGTCAGAATTGTTTAGTTTCAACATGATTTTCCTCATCATGGTCATGATTTTATTACTGTAGGGTGACTTTGATTTTAGCACAATTAAACTTAAATTTATGTGTTTTTATTTTTACAGATGCTACGAATTGTATTAACACTTATTCATTAACATTTTTAAATCCGGTTTAAAGTGTAAATAATTATTTATGAACCGTACATGAATACTAATATGTGTAAAAATATCATTATATTTATCTCTTACGCTACGTGGTTTGGGAGTGTTTTGAATAATAAGCTCAAAAGCTTGAAACTGAAATTCTGTCGCCTCCTGTGGCATAAAATGCTGCTGCTTGTTTTGTGTTCGATGTTGGTAATTAATAAATGTGCATGAGAAGTGCACTGTTCACGTTTATTTTTTCCCCAAGTAGCCTATGTTTTTTGCGTGAATGAAGTTGAAATGAAAATGCTTCATACTGAATTTTAAAAAATGATAAGGTATTCATGCCCTTCCCTTTAAATTAACAAGTTAACCACTGACGGAATAAGTAATTGTAAACTGCTGTTCCGTAATACCTAATACCACCAGAAGAGGGCATAATGATATCATATTGTAATTTGAACCTTTTCTTGACGTTAACATCATAATGTAAGCAATTTTAAAAGCTCTAAGACATGTATTAATACCATATACAAATATATATTCAATTTCTCGCTAATTTATTATAATATAGCCACTAGCAGTAAGAATTTTAGTGTTTTTAAAGACGTCTCTTCTGTTCACCATGCTTATTTGATTTGATCCAAAGTATGGCAAAAACAGTGAAAGTTTTAAATATTTTTACTATTTAAAATAAGTTTTCTATTTGATTATATTTTAAAATGTAATTTATTCCTGTGATCAAAACTAAATTTTCAGCATCATTAGGCCAGTGTCACATGATCCATCAGAAATCTTTCTAATATGCTGATTTGCTGTTCAAGAATTATTATTAATATATATTAGCATTTATATGAAATAAAAAGCTTTTGTAACATTATACACTATACCATTCAAAAGCTTGGAGTCAGTGTACTTTTTTCTGTTCTTTTTTTTTGGGTGGTTGGTTGATTGGGAAGAAATTATTGAAATTAATACTTGTATTTAGCAAGGATGCTTTAAATTGATCAAAAGTGATGATAGAGACATTTATAATATTATAAAACATTTCTATTTCAGATAAATGCTGTTCTGCTGAACTTTGTTCATCAAAAAAAACAGAAAAAAATTCTGCTCAGCTGTTTTCAACGTAATAATAATAATGATAATGTTTTTGAGCAGCAGATCAGCATATAAAAATGATTTCAGAAGGATCACGTTACTGGAGTAATGATGTGATCTTTGAAATCACATGAATAAATTACATTTTAAAATACATTCAAATAGAAAACAGTTATTTTAAATAGTAAAATTATTTGAATGTACTGTTTTTGCTATACTTTGGATCAAATAAATGCAGGCTTGGTGAGCAGAACAGACTTCTTTGGAAAAAAAAATTGTAATGTATATTAATGATTCATATTAATGCATTTTATGAGAAAAACAAGGCTATTATGTCAGTATACATTAACAAAAATATAAGTATAAATCTAAAAACAGTTAGATTAGAATGGTCATATAATTAAAATTAAAATACTACAAATAAAACCTGTATTGGTGCTACCATGATTAACAGTTACCTAGCTAGAATCTCACTGATCTCATCAGGTTAACTTTAGACCAGCAGCATTAAAAAGCTGATTAAGAACTAATTTCAGAGATCTTAAAGACACTTAGGTGAAATAGCCGTTCTTTCTCTGACAGACGGGGTGCCTTAATGAGCATGATATGCTGATTAAGTTTAATCATTACTTCTCATTTGAGTTATTGAGCGTGATACAATTTCCCTCTGTTCTCCTCTTAAATCTATAATGATTGCTACATTCCGTGCGGAACTCTTAAGAACGTGGTTTTATTGAATATTCAGGTCACTGGCATTGTGATTTTCATTATCTAAGACATTCAAAGTGTTTCTATTAGCCATTACTCCTCATTGAATTGCACTGGAGGGCATTTAATTGTGCTGTGATGGTGATTCTTATACACAGGGGTAACTGTGTGTTTGTCTAATTGTATATACAGAAAGAAATTGATCCGGCATGTCTTTGCACCCAAATACCATTTTAAACACACATGCTTTGAGGCATATATGCGTTATATACTGGCATGGTGTGGAAGAGCATTTCAAATGAACAATCCGCACTGTCCACTTGTTTTTATACCTTTTGTTTCTCTCCCACCTGTCACCGCATTGTCTCTTGCCTGTCACCGCTATCATCTCCGGTTCCTCTCCAGCTCATTGGCTCATTTTCTCCCTGGCACCGCTCTGGCTTTTCCAACCTCTGCTTTTCAGAGCTGCTGTTTTGTGAGTGCAGGTTGAAAATTGATTGCCTCACATTTCAGTGAGTGTTCTCCTCCGGGATACAAAATATCCCCTCATTTATCTCCACCAGGAGCTGCAGTAGTGTTAGCCATGTGAGCTGCCTTATAAACACTCTGTAGCCCACAGCACAACATCACTATAAATATTCTCCAGCTTCACTTCTCTCTCTCTCTCTCTGTCACACTGCATCACCAACAGCCATGAGTAAAGGCTTTCACTGTAAATAAGATGGCACTGGCAAAGGCATTGTAAATTTTCCTCTCAAGGTTAAATGTGAGTGTTTTATCTAGCTCTGTGTGTTATATACTGTGCAGCATGTAGGGTAAGGAAAGCATTTTAGCTATCATATCATGCATTGTGATTCGAATGCATCCATTCTCATGCTCATTGGCTCCAAATACTGTAACTAGTCTCAACGGAAGACACATGGTTAGCCTGATGGCCTTTAACTGCATTATGGTCCACATAATTTTCATTATAATATCTCTGTCTTAGTCAGTGCTGCATCCAAATATCTCTGTTTCCACAATATTATCCACCCATTGCTTTACGGGATTCGGAGGTCAGCATGGTGAATTCCACAGCAAAAGAAAAAAAAAAACTTTCCAGTTTCAAATCTTAAGCAATGCCCTTCAGCAAAGGGCAGTTTCTCTCTGTGTAAAGCAATAAACACTGTTTGTAAATGTTCCTTCAGCCAGGATTTTTAGCCTTTAGCTTTCATTGTTATGCAGAAGACATACAACTCTATATTTCTTCTAGACAAGATGAAATTTGACAATTCTCCAAGATGTTGGATTGCATCAAGGAAATTAGAGACTGCGTGTCCAGTCATTCTCTTTTGCTAAATTTATATGGGAATTTTCTACCTATATTCAATCCACAGAAAAGTTAGGTCATCCTTTCATAACTTTAAAACTCAATTTTAGTAATGCACTTTTGGCTGGATGCCTCGGTGTCTCCATAGATAGGCTAAAGCTTATTTAAAACACTGCAAAAATAAGTGTCTGATATTGACATTGCTCTATTGAATTTAAAAGAACTTTCTGCTTTGCTCCTACATGCTCTGAATAGTCTAATCACTCAATATACTGGTACCACCATATACTGAGGAGCAAATAAACATAGTAAACCTTTCTGGGTTTTTTTCAAAAAATTATTTATAGTGCTGGGCAACGATTAATTGTGATTGATCACATACAAAATAAAAGTTTTTTGTGTACATAATATATGCAAGTGTACTGTGTATATTTTTTATGTATATATAAATACACATGCATGTATATATTAAAAAATATATGTTATGCTTATATATTAAATATATTTATATATAATATAAATTATGGTAATATAAATATATGCATGTAAATACGTGTAAATATTGTTTAAATATATACTGTATGTGTGTGTCTTTGTATATACATACATACACAGTACACACACACACACACACACACACATACACACACACATATATATATATATATATATATATATATATAAACTTTTATTTTGGATGCGATTAATCGTTGCCCAGCACTATACTTTTCAAACATTATTTATTTTATACTTTACCATTTTTAAAAGATTTTAAATATCGTTAAAGTAATCATAAATCTATTTTTTACCCAAGGACAAAGATTTCATTTGTACCTGGCTAGGTTACCTCAGTGTTTGTTCCTCCAGAGATTTATAACAAGGAATGAAAAGTGTAGCAACCAACCCTGGAGCTAAACTTGTACACACACTCACGCGCGGGTGCGCGCACATTCACGCGCACGCGCAATGTTTGATTACTGTAACGACCTAATGTGCGCGAAGTGAACGTCGGACTCCACGGTGAGGAGATTCGTCTCGCTGAATATGAAATCTTAAGCGGTAAGGGTCTCTTTTTCTCGGTTTAAGATGGATCCATCTCTCTTCAGTTTCACCGGATAGCGTCACATACTTCAAGCTTGATCAGCACTTTAATGATGTAAGTACTTAACAATACTGTTCCCTTAGAGGATATAAAGATATCGAAGGATGTCGGCGTCGTTTAAGCCCTGTTCACTTCTTCTGCTTGTTGTGAGAAATACGTAAGTTTTTGTTAGTTTCTTATCCTTTCTTCAACAGTTGTGGGTGCTTTCTTGACGATGGAGTTGCTCGAGTTGTCCGACGTCCAACAGATGTTCAACGACTCGCGTTTTCAGGGGAATTTAAGTGAGCTAGATGATGTAGACGAGCCTCTACCTAAGAGCGCAAAGATCACCGTCGTTGTGGTCTACTTGATAGTGTGCGTGGTGGGGCTCGTGGGGAACTGCCTGGTCATGTATGTAATTATCAGGTGAGAATAAGTGTTCGGGGTCAGCATTATAAGTGTGTGTGCTCGACTGAAAGAAGAGCTCGATATATTGATATATGAAGGATGACAACCAGTTTAATGCATGTGAGGTGTGAGGTAACAAATTAACCCTGTAACCTGACATATGAAATAGTCAGAAAAATAGCTTTTTTTGAAATGGAACATATGTGTCATATTTGATGCATCAGGCTTTTATGGCCCATACAGTATGATTTAGCAAAAATAAGGAGCTCACACTCAAGGAGGAGAAAAACTGCTTAATTTTATTCAGGCACCCAAACAATTTAAGCAATTTGGTGCTGATGTTGTTGTATTTTTATATGTGACCCTGGACCACAAAACCAGTCATAAGGGTCATTTTTTTTTAACCTGAAAGCTGAATAAATAAGCTTTCCGTTGATTTATGGTTTGTTAGGATAGGACAGTATTTGCCTGAGATACAACTATTTGAAAATCTGGAATCTAAGGGTGCAAAAAAATGTAAATATTAAGAAAATGACCTTTAAAGTTGTCCCAGTGACGTACTAAGCAATGCATATTACTAACCAAAAATTAAGTTTTTATATATTTATGGTAGGAAATCTACAAAATATCTTAATAGAATGTGATCTTAACTTAATATCCTAATGTTTTTTTGTTTGTTTTGTTTTATTTGACCCGCACAACGTGTTGTTGGCTATTGCTACAAATATACCCGTCCAACTTACGACTGGTTTTGTGGTCCAGGCTCACATATGCCTAATAGTAAAATAAATTCTTTTCACTTGTAATGTAAAGATTTTTATAACAGTATAGCAGCTATCTACATAAATACATAAATAAACATCTCCCAATAAGATTATAAGATTTAAAAGCTTAAATCTATTTTTTTTGTAAGAGGCAAAACAATGCAGTGCAATACAGTGATGATTAAAACATGACTGAGAGGCTTGTAGTATTTTTGTTAACATGTTCTTTTTATAAAGTGATAAATGGATAATGAAGTAGACCCAAGTTGCTTTAGTCCAGCAAAGTCATCTTGAAAATAAAAATGTTTAGGTTTACTTTAAAAAAAAATTATTAAATGTTTCACAGTGAAAAAGACATGTACCACAAAGTGAAAATTATTAGAATAATAATAATAAAGCCTTGTACTTATAGAAAATTATGATTGACTTCAGAGAGCATTATTATACAGTATGTTCATCTTGCTGCAACATTGCTTCATAATCATGTTTTTATTAATTTGTGTCGTTATTTGAAATGCTTCTTATGATTTACATTTTTGGCTAGTGCAGAACATTTTCCTAATGTTAATGTATAGTTACCATTTGTGATCCTGGACAACAAAACCAGTTATAAGGGTCAATTTTTTTAAATTGAGATTTATACATCATCTGAAAGCTGAATAAATAAGCTTTTCATTGATGTATGGTCTGTTAGGGCAATATTATATGCCAATATTTGGCCGAGATACAACTATTTGAAAATCTGGAATCTGAGGGTGCTAAAAAATATATATATTGAGAAAATCGCCTTTAAAGTCTTCCAAATTAAGTTCTTAGCAATGCATATTACTAATCAAAACTTAAGTTATGATATATTTACAGTAGGAGAACCAATGATATATTTATTGGAGAACCAATTCCTAATGTCTTGGGAATGTTCATTGGTTTTATTGTATGGTGTAATTCTCAACTAGCTTTGTTTCAGCACCAGAACACAGAACAAAACTGGTTATCATAAAAAGTAAACATAAATGTGCTTAAAATAAATATTTGTGCTCTGCAATGTGTCCATGTTGGCGTTTGCTTAATTTGGTTTTCTTTTATCAGATTAATTATGCCTAAATACAGAACAGTTTAATTGGATACAACAAAAGATATGAGAAGTGTTTTTCCCTAACTTTTTTTTTTTTTTTTAGATATTATAAGTATGCATGATTACATGGCTATGGTATCACCAGAACATACCTGCAACCCATTTTTTGGGTTAGAGCACTCTCCATGTTCTTGCCCAGTAGTTGAAACTATATTAACACAGTGAAATATTTTCCTGTAGCGACACCATTTTCTCTTTTCTGACGCTTGCTAATCCATCGTAGCACTTGTTCTGCCAGCGTCGTGTCACAAGCCTGCTTGTTCATTACATTGCTAAATAAACATTTGGTTCTTGTCCAAACCTCCATGGCATGAAACAGCTGTAGACGGGGGCCAAGACACAGCTTTTCGATCAGCAAGCGTTCATATTAGAAGAATACACAAAGAGTGTTACAACCATTTAATATTGTTTCAGGCATTCCTAAGGTTTAATTAAGGGAAAGACAGATTCATGTAGGTTTGATTGCAAAGACAAAACGCAAAATATCCTCTGATTTACCAACTTGTATTCTTCGCCTGATCGTGTGCTTTAACATGACAAGCGCGGCCATGTAGTAATTTTGTCTCGCCCTCTCATGCTATCAAGGTATAATTATGAAGGAATTCCATGCTGATCTAAAGTACAAGGAAAACTGCTTCGTAATTAGGAGTCAAAAAATAGATTTGCTCCATCACCTCATGTTTTTTAAGGGAAAACAGCCTTAAAGGTAGTTGCACATTTTTGTGGTTTTTGTACACAGGGAAAGGCAATGAGTCTTTTGTCTTTATGCTCAGTGTTATAATTTGTGTGTTCATGCATTCACTTATATGGTCATTACTCAGACGTGCTGATATATAGTCCTATGGGCCTATTTTAAAACCTGTTGCTAGGCTGGTTACTAAGCACCGCCTGCAATTTCTTTACCTTTGGAGATCACAGCATGTCTCTGAGCTTCACTGAATTTGGAATGAAAAGTGTCAGTTTACCTCTTGAGGATTTTTAACAAGGTTTTCACTGTCGTAGTCTTTCTTTTATTTCCAGAAAGAAAAAGTCAATGACTGGATTTGATCATATATGAAGATAAGCATGGCTGCTTTAGAATTCAGATTTAATGTTCATCATTATAAAACATAAAGGTGTAGTTTAACCAAAAATGAACATATGCTGAAAATTGTCATTTAAGATGTAGATGAGTTTGTTTCTTCATCAGAACAGATTTAAAGAATCTGTTGCCTGTTGTTCTTATACATCAAAATCCACCTACATATTTGCTTAGAACTGTTTTGGTTTTCGCTAGTAAATTGTGCTTCATTTACTAGCGAAAAGCAATATTAGAGGAGTTGTACAGTATTTTAATTAGAAGCAATGATTTGAAGTTAAAAACGTCTTAATTATGGATTTGTTTCTTACAAACATGCAGCTTTTCACTTCACAAGATATTAAAGGATTAGTTCACTTCCAGAATAAAAATTTCTTTCTTCAGTCGCAAAGACATTAAGGTTTTTAAAATTTTAAAATTCCAAGATTTTTCTCCATATTAGTGGACTTCAGTGGTGGCCATAGGGGTTGAAAGTCCAAACTGCAGATTCAGTGCAGTCTGACATCGTTTTAACTTTTCTTTGTTTGATTTTCTTTGCAAGTTCGCTTTGAAAAAACTGGGTTGGTACTTCCACCTACAGTTGAGGTCAAATGTCTACATCCCCCTTTCAGAATAATTAAAATGTTAATTATTTTACCAAAATTAACAAAATGCATGTTATTGTTTATTTAGTACTGACCTGAATAAGATATTTCACATAAAAGATGTCTACGTAGTCCACAGTAGAAAATAATAGTTGAATTTATAAAAATGACCCGGTTCGAAAGGTTACATCCCCTTGATTTTTAATACTGTGTTGTTACCTGAATGATCCACAGCTGTGTTTTTTTGTTTGTTTGTTTAGTGATATTTGTTCATGAGTCCCTTGTCTGTTCTGAACAGTTAAACTGCCCGCTGTTCTTTAGAAAAATCTGTCAGGTCCCACAAATTCTTTGGTTTTCCAGCATTTTTGTGTATTTGAATCCTTTCCAACAATGATTGTATAATTTTAAGATCCATCTTTTCACACTGAGGACAACTGAGGGACTCATATGCAACTATTACAGAAGGTAATACACTCACTGATGCTCCAGAAGGAAAAAAGATGCATTAAGAGCCGGGGGTAAAAACTTTTGAACAGAATGGAGATGTGTACATTTTTCTTATTTTGCCTAAATGTCATATTTTTTCATTTAGTACTGCCCTTCAGAGGCTACAGAAGATACTTATATGTTTCCCAGAAGATAAAATAAGTTAAATTTACCCTGATCTTCAAATTCAAAAAGTTTTCACCCCCGGCTCTTAATGCATTGTTCTCTGTGTGAAAAGATGGGTCTCAAAATCATACAGTCATTGTTGCAAAGGGTTCAAATACACAAAACTGCTGAAAAACCAAAGAATTTGTGGGACCTGAAGGATTTTTCTGAAGAACAGCAGGCAGTTAAGGACAAACAAGGGACTCATGAACAACTATCACTAAACAAAAAAACACAGCTGTGGATCATTCAGGTAACAACACAGTATTAAGAATCAATGGGGTTTAAAATTTTCTCTTAATTTTCTCTTAATTATTTTCTCTTGTGGACTATATGTAAACATATTTTATGTGACATATCTTATTCAGGTCAGTACTAAATAAACAATAACATTCATTTTGTATGATCTCTTTATTTTGGTAAAATAATTAACATTTTTAATAATTCTGAAAGGGGGATGTAAATCAGCTGTTTGGACTGTGATTCTGATGGCACCCATTCACTGCAGAGGACCCACTGGTGAGCAAGCGTAATGCTAAATATCCTCAAATCTGTTCCAATGAAAAACCTCAACTACATCCTTGATGACTTAATTTTTCGATGAACTGTTCCTTTAAACCTAATCATAATACTGAAGATCCATCTGTAGTTATTGTCATTTGCTTTGGAATGATGCTTTTGCTTGTCCTTGCCTTTGTCAATAGGTCATGTCATCTAGCAGGACATTACAAACAAAGGCAGTTGATCAATATATGACAATACTGTGTGTTGTGCATAGATGCATCTCCTCCATACAAAGCTAAAGCTATTTCCTGATAAATATAATGTGAAGTTGTGAACAGGTCATTATTGTAATTTCCACAGAGTGATTTTAAATTCATAATGTCTTGAATGAAAAGTTATTTGAACAGTGATATTTGTACCTGCTGCAGGTACACAAAGATGAAAACGGCCACCAACATTTACATCTTTAACCTGGCCTTGGCTGATGCACTAGTGCTGGCCACTCTTCCTTTCCAAGGCACGGATGTCATCCTTGGTTTCTGGCCCTTCGGTCTGGCCCTGTGCAAAGCTGTGATGGCCATTGACTATTACAACATGTTTACAAGTGTTTTCACCCTGACCATAATGAGTGTGGATCGCTACATAGCCGTCTGCCACCCCGTGCGCTCCCTGACAGTTCGCACCCCGCTCCGGGCCAAGCTGATCAACGTGGCCGTGTGGGTGCTGGCGTCAGCCGTAGGACTGCCTGTTATGATCATGGGTCAGGTGGAGGAGGAGAAAGATGTTTATGGTAGTCTCTTTTCTCATTATCCTGTGTCAACCTGTCACTCCAAAGTATGCTTGTTCGTTATGTCACAGAAATGTGAATCCATCTTTGTCATTTTGGTGTTGTTGTGCCATCTTTTACCTAGAATGATTAAGTTGACTTGAGAAAGCCAACTTACTGATCTGCTACATAAGCTGCTTCTTCTTCTTCTTCTGAGCCAAAACTTATCTCCTAGAGCTTTAAAGCTACAAACACTTTACTCGAGTCAGACCTTCAGACTGGTCTGAAGTTGGTTGCTATATCTTTTCCAACTTATCCGGCTTATGGTTTTTAAAACCAGACTATCAAAACCAATGCCATAGACTTTCATTGAGGGGGTGAAAACTTTCAAACAAAGAGACCTATGGTGCTGTAAGCTGTTTATTGCTATAGCAAAGCTTAACAACTCCCTACTTAAAAAACAGCTAAAACCAGCCTAAGCTGAATGGCTGCTTTGGCTGGTCTTCCAGGCTGGTTTAGAATGGTTTAAAGTGGTTTTGGCCACTTTTTAGCTGGTCAGGCTTAAGGTCAAGGTCAACCAAGCCATTTTCAGCTTAAACCAGCTAAGACTAGACAACCAGCCTAGGCTGTTTTTCAGCTTTTTTTTTTTTTGGCTTTCGTTGGTTTAAACATGCTAATCATGCTAACAACATGCTAATAATATGTTAATCATGCTAGACACATGCTAGCAACAAGCTAGTAACATGTTAATCATGCTAGAATCACGCTGTTAACTTGCTAATCATGCTAACAACATGCTAGTAACATGTTAATCATGCTAGAAACATGACACCAACTTGCTAATCATGCTAACAACATGTTAGTGATATGCTAGTCATGCTAGAAACATGCTAATAATATGCTAATCATGCTAACAATGTGCTAGCAACATGCTAGTAACCTGCTAATCATGTTAGCAACATGTTAGTAACTTGTTAATCATGCTAACAACATGCTAGTAATATGCTAATAATGCTAGCAGCAAGATAGTAACATGCTAATCATGTTAAAAACATGCTAGTAGCATGGTAATCATGACTGTGTCCGAAAGCTCTAAGGGGCCGTTCACATATCGCGCCCAAAAAGGCGTGGAAAACGCTAGGCGAGCCGATTTCTCCTTCTTTCCAAAGCGCTCTGTAGCTTGCGCTCCTGTGGCGTCTGCTGTTGCTAAGCAACCATGACTCTCAATGAAGACGCGGAAGTTTCAAAGGACAAACGGATTTCTAGCACTAAAAATCGCTTGCTGTAGCTCTGCTACTACATTTATTTAAACATGGCTATCCCTGTACAGCTATGATCAGCTGTTTCTCCATCTTGGCTGAGCTTTCAATGTTGTTATGGGAAAGGATGAAGCTAATTGGTTGGTTCTTGTCACATGACCCGCGGTGCGCTTGCGGCATTCTGAAAAGTTGAGATGTTTTCATCTCGATGCGGCGCGGACGTGCCTGAAAAAAACGAGTGCGTTGCACCGCGTGTGCGTTGCGACCGCATCGCTTCTGTTTTGAGCACGGCTGCTGCGCATCTACATTTGAAATAACGAACTTGAGCGTTTCAGACACAGCCCATGTTAGAAACATGCTAGCAACATGCTAATCATGCTAGCAACATGCTAGTAACATGTTAATCATGCTAGAACCATGCTAGCAACATGCTAATCAGGCTATAAACATGCTAGTGACTTGTTAATCATTCTAACAACATGCTAGTAACTTTCTAATCATGTTAGAATCATGCTATTAACTTGCTAATCATGCTAACAACATGTTAATCATGCTGACAACATTGTAATCAGCCTATAAAAATGCAAATAACAAGCCAATCATGCTATAAACATGCAAACAACATGTCATGATAGCAACATCAATTTTCATACTTTTACAGCTGCTTCAAACTTTCAGGTTAGGCTTTTTCAAGCCAACTCAAAGTTTGTTCTCAAACTTTACTCATCTAGTTATATTTGTTGTGGTTTTACTGCACATTAAAGGAGCACTAAGCAAGTTTTTGTTGCACTGACCAGCCTGCAGTGGGGCTTCCAATTTTTCTTTGACATTTGTTGGACAAATTTTACATAGAAAAGTAAAACAAAAGTTAAAGGAGGAAACTTATTAAATTATATTGAATTAAATTATTTAAATTTAAATTATTTAACTATCTCTTAAAGGGATAGTTCACCCAAAAATTGTCGTTCCAAACCCATAAGACCTTCGTTCATCTTCGGAACATATGTAAAATGTTAATCTGCAAAATGAATTATTTTACCGAAATAAGAAGGATAATTCAAAATACATGTTATTTTTTATTGGGACTGACATGAATAAGATATTTCACATAAAAGATGTTTACATATAGTTCACAAGAGAAAATAATAGTTGAATTTCTAAAAATAAATGCTTACTGATGCTTCAGAAGGAAACATGATGCATTAAGAGCCAGGGGGTGAAAACTTTTGAACAGAATGAAGATGTGTACATTTTTTGTATATTTTCCTAAATACCATATTTTTTTCATTTAGTACTGCCCTTCAGAAGCTACAGAAGATACTTACATGTTTCCCAGAAGACAAAATACGTTAACTTTACCCTGATCTTCAAATTCAAAAAGTTTTCTCTTAAAGCATTGTGTTTTCTTCTGAAGCATCAGTGAGAGTTTGAACCTTCTGTAATAGTTGCATATGAGTCCCTCAGTTGTCCTCAGTGTGAAAAGATGGATCTTTAAATAGAGTCATAGTTGGAAAGGGTTCAAGTACACAAAAGTACTGAAAAACCAAAGAATTTGTGCACAAAGAAAACAAAAATTGTCAATCTTTGACGCGCATTACTTTGTGCACTTTTAAACAGTAGGATAAAGAGGCATCCATTTCATTCCTACTCTCTCTTGTGGAAGATTTTGTATCCCATCAGTCCACTTATGATACATTGTAAGTCATGGCACTACTTTATATCAGCTTTATCAACTCATTCCCTGACTTTCTTTCTGTGCAGGTGCCGAATGCATACTGAATCTGCCTAAACCAAGAGAACACTGGTGGCCTGTGTTTGTGTTTTGTGTGTTCTTCTTCTCTTTCTTGATTCCTGTGGTGATCATAAGTGTCTGCTACGGCTTAATGGTACGACGCCTGCGCAGTGTCCGCCTCCTGTCCGGTTCAAGAGAGAAAGACCGGAATCTGAGGAGAATCACCTATATGGTACTGTCTGTGGTCGCTGCTTTTGTGTTGTGCTGGATGCCGGTGCAGGTCTTGGCTTTGGTTCAGGCGTTGGGCCATGCGGATCTTGGGACCAGCCAGTCCTCGATGGCAGCCATGCATTTCTGCATTGCCCTGGGCTATGCTAACAGTTGCTTAAACCCTGTCCTCTATGCCTTCTTGGATGAAAACTTCAAGCGGTGTTTCCGTGAGTTCTGTATCCCGGCCAACTCCAGTTTGCTCCTAGAAGAGCAGCGCAAGAGGTCACTGAGGCGGGAGAGAGAATGTGCTGAAGAGGAAGAAAAAGAGGTGGTTATTGATGAAGGTGTCATTCCGGTGTGTACAAATTAGAGGTTTTCTAAGTGACCGTATTCTTGGATGCCCACCTCTGAACTCGTAAGGAAGCGTACAATTGAGTAAAGCCATGTAAATATTGCAGATTTTGTCTGGCTTAAAGTTTTTTTTATTTATCTTTAGCTGGCAGATGATTTGTGATGATTCAGAATTAAAAGTATGGATATACAAGACCATTGTTTCACATGGGACAAAGTGCTTTTTCTGTTTTTGAATATAATATTATATTAATGATTCTAAATTTTAATTCAAAATAAATATGAAAAAATGTTAACTAATTCAAGTGTATTTTGTAAATGTACTGGGTTTATTATGAAACTGTTACACTGGAATTGCAAATGAAAATATTTATTGATTATTTTTTTAACTGCTGTACAAAAATGTTTTTGTGTAAATATACTATATATATTTGTAAACCAAAAATATATACTAGTGTTTAAAGGTTTGGGGCAGTAGTACATACATACCAGTCAAAAGTTTGTGTACAATAATATTTTTAATGTTTTTAAAGAAGTCTCTTCTGCTTACTAAGTCCGCTTTTATTGGATCAGTACAGCAAAAGCTATTTTCTATTTTAATATATTTTAAAATGTAATTTATTCCTGTGATTTCAAAGCTGAATTTACCATCGTTACTCCAGTCACATAATCCTTCAGAAATCATTCTCATATCCAGATTTGGTGCTCAAAAAACATTTTTATTATTATTATGTTGAAAACAGCTGAATAGAATTTTTTCAGGTTTCTTTGATGAATAGAAAGTTCAGAAGAACAGCATTTATCTGAACATTATAAATGTCTTTATTAACATTTTTGATCAATTTAAAGCACCCCTGCTAAATACAAGTATTAATTTCTGATGTTAATGAATGTTGATCTTTGGATCTTTCTATTAATCACAGTATCCTGAAAGAAAATGCACTCCGCTGTTTTAAATATTGATAATAATAACAATAATAATAACATTTCTTTAAGAGCAAATCAGCATATTAGAATGATTTCTGAAGGATCATGTGACACTAAAGACTGGAGTAATGATGCAGAACATTCAGCTTTGATCACAGGAATAAATTACATTTTAAAATATATTCAAATAAAAAACAGTTTTTTTAAATAGTAAAAATATTTCACATTTTTTGCTGTACTTTGGATTAAATGAATGCGGGCTTGGTGAGTAAAAGAGAATTCTTTAAAAAAAACATTAAACATTTTACTGTTCTAATACTTTTGACTGGTAGTGTATATATAATAAAAACACTTTTATTCACCAAGGATGCAATACATTGATCAAACTTGACCATAATTCTATTTATCAGAGTGTGAATCACAGCACAACTGTTTTTGGCATTGATAATAAGACATTTTTTTAAAAAGAAATACAGCTTTGCCATCACAGGAATAAATTGCATTTTGAAAATATATTGAAATAGAAAAGAATGTTTCATTTGTAATAATATTTAACTTTTTTTATTTATTCATTTATTTTTTTACAGAAGTTTTACTCAAATAAATGCAGCCTTGGGGAGCGTTAGAGACTTTTTACTGACACCAAACTTTTAAACGGTAGTTTATATTACAGATACATAAAAGAATGCAGTATAACAATATTGATATTTAATGACTGTGATATCACAGTACTGATAATGAAGTACTTATGTGCCTGTATCTTAAGTATTCATTTTCAACTGAACTGTTTGACAGTGATTCAGAATGACAGGTTGGTGTTAATGAAGACAAGACTCTTCCCCTAAAACCACATCTGTTTGACATCTGTGAAATATTGTACTGACAGGTGGGAAGGGGAGGGGGTTTGAAGAAACTGTTGATTTCTGGGTTTCATCAGTTTGTTCTGTGATGGGATTGAGAGCATGTTTCCTTGATCTTGGCCAGCTTACAAAGAACACGCTGGAGTGAAGGATCTTCGAAACATCTGTTTTTGTCTGTGTGGTGTGAAGTGCTTGCCAGATGGTGTTCTAATGCTCCATATATGCTCCTTATGCCATGCTTCATCTCATGCCACTTTGGATTTTAAGCTATATTTTAATTAAACTCTTGACTGAAGGGATGCATATAATATAAAGAATGCAGAAATTAACTTCTTGTTCTTCTATACAAGTTGGTTAGGCGAGAAAAGAGGAAGCTAAATAATGCATGTTACATTTTACAATGTATATTGAAGAATGTATTGTCTTATTATTTGTGTGCAATGGGTTTGATTCCCATGGACTGCATGAACAGAATAAAAATGTGTACAATGAATGCAGTGTAAGTCTGTTTGAATAAAAGTCTCTTTACATGCATAAATGTAAATGTGTCATAAAATAATAAAGTGGTCTATTTATTCTAAGTATTCTGAAAAATATGATTGAATAAAAAATGTAATTACAATTTTTGTTATTAATAAAGAATTAGAAATTGTAGTCTACAGATAATGGCTGCAATTTATTTTATAGTATGTGGTTACTAGTGGTAGGTTCAGGGTTGTACCTAGCTTTTACCTTGTAATTACTATAATAAGTACATAGTATGCACACAAGGAACAGGGCTGTAAAATAAAGTGCTGTGCAAATAATGTGGTCATTTTTTCTAATCCTTCATTAACCATGTGGTTATTGATCACTTTTGTTCATGGCTTACTAGGTCTCAGCTTGTCAGGATTTGAAAATCATATTACTATACATCCATGCTGAGAAAAATGGTCTTAGATTTTAAAATTATGTTTCTAAAACTTGTTGTTGAACCAGCATTAAAATATAATGTCCGTCATTGGGAAACGAATGATTTGGAGGCATTTTAAACATTAAAGGGTGTAAATAATTGAAGGCTACCTGTGCTTTCCAAGAGGTTGTTTGTCAAAAATTTAATATAATATTTATGAACCGTAATAAACCACATATTTGTAACCAACTGGCCCTTTGGTTTTCAATTATTTGCATAAAACTTTGTTTGTGTATATAGAACTAGTAAATATATTTTACTAACATAGCCATACAGTATCTTTTAACTGGTCACGTTTGTTTTAGTATTATGACTGCACCCTTAACTGAGTATTTGGCTGAGATGTAAATGGTTACGTTTCGCTATTTATTGATAATGATTAAGCTTTAATAATATACGTTTCTTGTAATATTTTGCTAAAAGAAACTTCCTTACTGCCCCTCTGTGCTTAGTTAAGGACTTGTTTTTGTTAAGTTAAATTTGCCTAGTTTTGAAACATTTCACGTCCTCTCAGAATATTATTGACTAAAATCACCCTACTATGATTGATCAATATGTACATTTTATGTGGGCCATTTCTAAGCAACCTGCTGTACTACTGGATGATTTTGTTTTGGATGTATAGGGAATGTTTTTCAACTACTACAACTACGAAATTTTTCAACAACTTCAAATTTAAAAAAATGTTTGATATGTCTACATTTTAACCATCTCGTGATATTGGTGGTCAGATAGCTGGCTAAGGACACCAGCCCATCTCATTTGTAAGACCAGGCAGTACCAGAGATGCACTTTTTTGTTGCACTTTCATGTTTGCAGTGAAGTGACCACTAATGTGCTTTTTTAAAGAAAAAAAAAACCCTGTCAATCACGTCCTGAACTGATGTCAGAGTTCTGCTTCATCTCATTGCGTATTATTAGCAGTAGGTGGCAGCACTAGCACAAAAACGTTTTTGTAACTGTAAAGTGTCGATCTGTCACTGAAGCGGCAGGTGGCTCTCTTGGTTTGCTCAGAAAAAGCTTTCGACCTCGGTAGATAAGAGGAGTGCTGTAAAACTTTCCAGACAGTGAAGACATTCCAGGAAGCCCAAATTAAGTTTATGGGAAGATCAGCAATAACGTTAATGTTTAATTGGTTTCTTTGTTTTCTCTTAACTTGATACAACAAATTTAAAGATTGTTGTGATTAGTAGAATACATATCTGAGCCTGGATCACAAACCCACTCTTAAGTAGCACGGGTATATTTGTAGCAATAGCCAGTTGTGCATTGTATGGGTCAAAATGATCGATTTTTATTTCATGCCAAAAATCATTAGAAAATTTAGATTATAAATTTCGTACCGTAAATATATCAAAACGTAATTTTTGATTAGTAATATGCATTGCTAAGAACTTCATTTCGACGACTTTAAAGGCGGTTTTCTCAATATTTTGATTATTTTGCACCCTCAGATTTTCAAATAGTATCTCTGCCAAATATTGTCCTAACAAACCATACATCAATGAAAAACTTATTTATTCAGCTTTCAGATGATGTATAAATCTCAATTAAAAAAAAACTGACCCTTTGAGTGGCTTTGTGGTCCAGGGTCACATATGCACTTGCTATGAAAAAAATCACTTGCTACCTGAACGGATTTTATCATTTTGCTTGAAATAATATATTTTCCCCAGTTTCATAAACTAGGCTTAAGCCTAGTCCCAGACTAAAATGCATGTCTGGGCTGTTTTAACTGAAAGAAACTTGCTCTGACTGATCTTAAAATATGTCAGTTTCATTGTTATGTATCAAGATGCACACCAATAGTGTTTTTATAAGGCATGTTTATAAAAGCTACTTAAATGTCCTAATTGAACTATGGCGTAAAGCTGACTTAACCTAAGCCCTGCCTGTGAAACCGGGCCATTATATGGTAAATAAACATTAATTTATTACATAATTATATGTATTATGTATTTGCATGAAACTGAATCATGAACAAGTTAATATAAACACAAAAGAGAATCCCAAAAATCACAGCATGAATCTGAGCTTAAAACGTTTTCCGATTAATGTTAATATATTTTCTTACTAAAATGCAGCATTTGACTAATCCTTTCAGTATCTGCAAAAATCAAATATCTAAAAAGACTTGACATGACATTTTTGGTCTTAGATCGCATTCTTATCAACACCACTTTGTATGTTAATGTGTACTCACTGTGGTGGTGGTGGGAGCTGTTTTAAATGAATGCATTTGCACTTCAAGGGGAGATTATGACTTCATTTAGCTACTATACCCATGAGGCGCCGCTGTTTACAAGGCAACGAGACTCTGAAGAGTCAGAAACACTTTTAACTGCTATAGCTTTCTGTCTTATGCACATTTACATGCATTTATGTAGCAAACTGCAAAAAAAAAACATAATACTGTTATATCCTATTTTATAAGCTGAATAACTGAATTTACATAGATTTTTGCAATTTAAATAACTTAATTTACATTCACTTACATGATGTTACTGAGGCGGTTTGTTTCAATGCATATGATTAATGGCTGCATTAGGAGTAAAGCGTGGTCATATTTTTGTGTCTGTAACATAATTTGGGTCTGAGAATGTTAATATACCTACAATGTTTCCATAAACTGATCCAGCTTGTGACAACAAGATACAGGCGCTAAACTGAATCTGAATCAGGACTGCAGAGGCACCTTTCCTCTCAGGCCATGAGACTAGATATCCTCTACCTATCGGTGTATTATTAAATCTATATCGCATTATAGGCTTTTGAATAAAATCTACACGCATGCCTGCACGCCTACTGTCAGCGACCACCGTGATAAATTGCTTTCAGGTGGAAAATCAGGAGCTAGATGCTCAAGCAGGAATAACGAGAAGCGTTTTTTGTCCCAGCCCTCTTTTCTCCCTCCCACACAGACACACGACCACCTCCCTCCCACCCTCTCGTCTCTCTTTTCCATCTACTCTCTTTTTCTACAACAAACATGGCCGCGAAATCAGACGGTACAGCCGTTTCTTTGCAGAATGACATTCCGCCGACGTGCCTCCCCGGGCTGGAGAAGCGCTCGCCCCAGTGGCGTCCCGTCGGGAAGGAGTATTCGCTCCTGGACTGCTGCTGGACCCTCTGCGCCCTCTTGGTCTTTTTCTCGGACGGGGCTTCAGACCTGTGGCTGGCTGCCGACTACTATCTCAGGCGGGACTACTGGTGGTTCGCTTTAACACTCGTTTTTATCATCATTCCGTCTGT
The DNA here is from genome assembly GCA_019740295.1 of Labeo calbasu. Taxonomy (NCBI): domain Eukaryota; kingdom Metazoa; phylum Chordata; class Actinopteri; order Cypriniformes; family Cyprinidae; genus Labeo; species Labeo calbasu. The sequence goes on along the minus strand of JAHKKF010535134.1, from coordinate 28,028 downwards.
GGTGGTGCAGGTGCTCAGCTTCCGATGGTTCGCGTACGACTACTCGGACGCCAACGGGAGCGGCACGGCTGCGGCTGCCATGGTAGCGGCGTCCAATGCGGAGAGTCACTTCAGCACCAAGGACAGCGATCAGCGGGGCGCTGGCCGCTCCGCTGCGGTCACCGGAACCCGGAGCAGCGCTGAGAGCTGCTGCAGAGCCTGCGTGTGGCTCTTCCAAAGCGTCGTGCACGTTCTTCAGCTGGCACAGGTCTGGAGGTACGTGAGCGCTTAGAACTCAGTATAATGATATACAAATCTATAGTGCATTCCTTTAAGGTGTCACATCAGCAGTTCATTCATATTGTTCTGTCATCCTGTGCGCTCCCTTGGCGTGCAACTAACCCACACCCACGTCTAGGGGTATTCAGAGCCATATGATTAAACTACTAAGATGACAAGGTTTATATTAACAAAATACTGGGGACAACTTTTTATGCAGTCAGTATTTATGTAGTGTTGCACAAATTTATTGCATTCATATATAAAAGCACATATATTTGAGCGAACCAAATATAGGATAGTAATTCAAAAATCAATCACTGGAAAATACATTCAGTGGCCACTTATGTAAGTAGAGAGGATGGGAAAAAGATAACAGAAATTATTCAAGATATCACAGTACTCAACCTCACTGCTGTTAGTTTGCATCGCCTATGACTGTCCTGCAGTCATAGTGAGGAAACGGGATCCTCCTTGTATTTCCTGTCGTCCCATGCCAGTTCATCATTATCTCCAAGCCGTTTGCTTCTAGGCTCCTCCTCCTCTTCCTCCTCCACCTCTCATGAGCTTCTGGGTCAATAATCTCCCGGAGAGACTCCTCCACTCATTCAATCTGTCCACCAGAAATCGCCTTATGCACACTCTGAAATCCCTTTGTCTTTAGAGCAGTGCAAGATTTTTTTTTCACATTACTTAAAAATTGGTTTTAATTTCAAACATAGCTGATAAATTGGAACTGTCATTTATTTTTATCCTTAAAGGAATAGTTCACCCATGAATGAAAAATTGACTCACTCTCAGGCTATCCAAGATGTATGAGTTTGTTTCTTCATTGGAACAATGGAAACATTGGAAACTACTCCTTTAATGGAGCCCGCACAGTTTATATGCACCAGATTGTGCCTAAAAGTTACCATAAGGCCATAAAGATGATTTTCTACAAGATTCAAAAGTGAGCTCAAGAAACACTGACATTCTATTTCTCTTCCCCACGCTCTTTTCTCTCAGTGTGGTTGTTTGAGCAGAATGTGCAAGTGTCTATCAAGTGCTAAGCGCCTTGATTGCTGACAGACAGCATGCTGCAACTCACAATGCAATTTCCATAATAATGCTGAGAAAAAATTTTCAGCCCACAATCACAGCCAAAAGTTTAATCCACTCACATACGCAAATCAATAGGAACACACCCACACATATTAGAGACATGTGTAGGGATTGAGCACTGTGTAATTGTGGTTGTAAACACAGAGGCGGCGATGCACTTGTCTTTCGCTGCCTGCTTTGATCAGCGGTGACAGGCCGAGCCTCTGTGTGACTGGACGCTGCTGCTGGCTGAGCCGTGGGGTAAAGCAGGGTTAATGATGTTTGCTGCCATTGATATAACAAAGCTGCTGGTCATTTCAATCAAGCTGCATTTATGCTGCTGTCACACATGTGCTGTCCTTCTCATGCCATCTGTGTCATTCTTTATCAGTCACTCATGCTTTTTATCAGACCTCTGCTACTGACCTTTTTATTAGAAGATTTCCTTTTCCCCTTTTTTTCTGATACCAAATTTATAATAATTGGTGCTGGGCAGTTTGACCAAAAATCTGTATCACTATATTTTTCTTTGACTGGACCTTTATATACAGTTGAGGTCAAAAGTTTACATACACCAGACAGAATCTGCAAAATGTGAATTATTTTACCAATATAAGAGGGATCATACAAAATGCATGTTATTTTTTTATTTAATACTGACCTGAATAAGATATTTCACATGAAATACGTTTACATAGTCTACAGAGAAAATAATAGTTAAACTGATAAAAATGACCCTGTTCAAAAGTTTACATACACTTGATTCTTAATACTGTGTTGTTACCTGAATGATCCACAGCTTTGTGTTTTTTTGTTTAGTGATAGTTGTTCATGAGTCCCTTATTTGTCCTGAACAATTAAACTACCTGCTGTTCTCCGCTGTTGATTAAAAAATCATTCAGGTTTTTCAGCATTTTTGTGTATTTGAACCCTTTCCAACAATGGCTGTATGATTTTGAGATCCATTTTTTTCACACTGAGGACAACTGAGGGAATCATTTGCAACTATTACAGAAGGTTTAAATGCTCACTGATGCTCCAGAAGGAAAAACGATGCATTAAGGGTAAAAACTTTTTGAATTTGAAGATCAGGGTAAATTGAACTTATTTTGTCTGCTGGAAAACAATTATCTTCTGTAGATTCTGAAGAGCAAAAATATGATATTTAGGCAAAATAAGAAAAATGTACATATCTTCATTCTGCTCAAAAGTTTACACCCCATGGCTCTTAATGCATCATTTCAGCCTAGTAGGTTTAAAATGCGTTATTTTACTGCTATGAACACACAGAATATAAAAACATTGTAAAATTTTCAAACTCAAATTTACTAACTATTTAGTTCATCTTTTAAAATGTGGTGAAATTATTTAATTTTTTGAGTTTCTGTGAGTTTCATTTTGAGTTTCTGTTTAAATGCAAAATAAATTGTATTAGTAGTAGTAGTAGTAGTAGTAGTAGTATTGCTTTAAAAAGTACATTCTGCTGTGCAATAGTAATATATTCCTGTCATAATTTCTTCAAGTTAGACCAAACTTTTATTGGCAGGTCATAATGAAGACCTTTGAGTTTCTGTGGGTTTAAATAAATTGTATTATTCTTTTTTTAGTAGTAAGTAGTAGTATTTCTTTAAGAAGCGCATTGTACTGTGCAATAGTAATATATTTCAATAATTTTTAAGGTTAAACCAAACTTTTTTTTTTAACAGGTTAGCATGATGACCTTTGAGTATTTGTGTGTATATGATATGATGCTAATTTTTATCAAATGAAATGGTAAAATGCTGGTGAAGTGACTCTCAGAGCAGCTCTGGAGACGAAGTTCATGTGTTCATGTCCACAATTAATGAGACGGCAGACGCTTTTCGGAAAGAGAATGAGGATATCTGCAATTCAAAACAAACCAGCCAGCCTGCAAATAAGGCACATTTGGGAAATAATTTTCATCTAATTTGAATAAATCGAACCATTATCCCCTTTTTATTCGCAAATTAGCCTTGAGACTTTTAGCCTGAGCCCTTCTGAGCTAAGTTCCCATGAATATATAATTAACTCAGAATATTTCCAGTGCCACATATGAAAAACATCATTGGCACTGCAGGCCAGTGTCTAATGAAATATCCTCTGGTCTCTCTTTGTCTATTTCTATCAGTATAGCTAAGAATAGCACCTTTTAGGAAGCACATTTTGCCATTTTCATGTTACCTCTGTTTGACCCGCAATGGATTTCTTTCTGTTCTTCACCTCTCACTAGTAGCCTACTCTCTGACTGAGTCTTTGCTTAAAAGCTTCTGTACAGAGCTTCCCAGGCTCTCTGTCTTTGTTTGATTGGAATTAGCAGTAATGCCATTAAAGCTGCCACCGGCACTGAGCTTGTCACATCTCTGCATTACAGGGATTATAGCTGTAGTGTTTACATGCCCTTACCTGCAGCAGACAGCCAGAGATTGAGAGAGGGCTGAGCTGTTACAAAGAAGAACAGGTGAGGAATGATAGGTGAAGAGTAGATGTAAAAATTAGGGTTGGGATGCATGCTTGGGAGAATGATAGAGAGAAAACTGTTTGATATGAAAATTAGCCATTATAAAGCAATTTAGCCTTTTTGACTTGTAATTACATCAGACATAAAATAATGACACAACAAGTGATGTGCAATAAAATATGCTCTTTCTCACATTTTCGTTAAACCGAAGACTTCACTAAGCATTTTGAGTGTGCCCCATTCGAGAGTCCCCTCTGAGTGCTCTGACCTGGTTCACTGCACATGTTCAAAGACGGTTTTCGATTCCATGTTCCCCGCAGCATCAGATGAGAAGGATCAATCAGGATCAGACACCACCCTTGAAGACGAAAAGACACCTTTACACATTCTGCGTTGAGAAACATGACTACATGCAGTGCTGTTTGCAGAATGTAAAAAATGAAGGCAACAGTTCTCTTTAGTTTATATATTCATTTAGTGTAATTTAATTCTTTTAATAAAATCTTTACTTACTTTTTATCATAAAACATAACATTTAACAAATGTTGGTTTTTGATTCACTAAAAATGATCAGTTCATAAGAGTCGTGTGTTTTTGTCTTACTCAAAAGATTCGACACATGTCGGCGCCAGTGGACCTTTCTCACATTTCCGGGTTTCTCATAGCGGAAGCCGTCATAGTTGGGTAAAATCCGAGAGCAGTGAATGGGAGAGTACCACAAATATATTTTTTGCATTCCCATTTGCTCAAATAACAAAAGAAAAACTGAGAAAGACTAATATCAGCAGTCAGAAGAGAGAACAATGTCAAATTTACCATCCCTCCAATAGACACGGCATCACAAAACACCCTCGCATTGGCATTAACTATTTTTTTGTAATTTGATGAAAAGGTGATATAATACAAAGTATAGTGTTATAAATGTACATAAATTATGTATTATAAACGTGTAATTACAGTCTTGTGACAAGGGTCCATAGCCTTGCGGTTAGTGTGCTGACATACAGTGCAATAGTGCTCATGGCGACCCGAGTTCGAATCCCCGCTCGTAGTGCTTTGCCAGTCCCACTCGCCTCTTTCTTCACCCAGTGCTTTCCTGTCAGTTCTACACTATCCTCTCCAAATAAAGGCATAAAAAGCCCATGAATAAATCTTTAAAAAAAAAAAAAAGATTTGACACATAAGAGCTGTTACATGACTACACTGTTTGACCTTTTTTTCAGGTGTGTCAAAAGTGTGTTTAAATCTACAAATAGCAAGAGTGAAGGCGAAAGACAGCAGTTTTAAAAACAGTCTCATCTGTGTCTATGAGATAATTCGCAAGCACTGCGTGATTGATTCTCCCCTCTGGATAACAAAGTAAAACTCTACCGAGGAAGGACTGAGGACACATTCTAGAGGAGAGATTGTTAGTATGTTAGTATGACAATATTTACACAACTTTCAATACTTTGTTGACCAATTACTGAGCAATGCTTAATTTTGTTCTGTGGTGTAAATAGGTCGCATTAGCAATTAAAGAAAAACTCTCAAGCAAAACATGGTCAGGTTAAAGAGTCTGAATCATTTGTAGTCCCACTGTCTGATAGTCCACTGTCTGAAGAATTTTGGGGAATAATATGTCACAGTTTACTTTATTTTGTTATCCTCACTTACATAAATTAACAATACTGTCCTGCACCCACTAGAAAAAAAAATGATAATAAATTTTTGGTTTGACTGTACATCTAAAAGACAGAAATCTGAAAATGTTTTTGTTCACTGTAAGAAGTGATAACCTGGAATTGTTATCTTAAAGGGTAATTTCTTCTTGATTTAACTGATTAAATCAATTTGGTATAAGTTAATGTATATAGGTTGGTTCAGTGATGTTAAATAGATTTTTTTTATTTAGATTTTTAGGTTACCGCTTTTAGCGTTTGTTGCAAATGCAAGGAATCATTTCTAAATGCTTTTATGTCTTTACATTCCTCAATTGACTCTTCGTAGGGAGTTTGATTGACAGGCAATCTGACCAATCATAACGCAGAATCTGCCATTTTTATCCGATAAACAAACCAAACAGGAGACACCGATTAACTTCGGTGGATTTGAAATTGAAAAAATGTATACTGACGTCTGTCCGCGGTTGAAACAAAATACCTTCTGATGTTCATTCATATTTATTTGCTAACTAGTAAAGAGGAAAAGATGAACTGAAGCGCCACAGTGGTCTGTCACGCCACATTAAAGGTCCACAAAAAGGTAATTATGGTTTGAATTTCTTACAAAATTACAGCAATTTGAAATACGAGACTTTGTTTTATACCAAAAGTAAGCTGCTCTGTCTGGTCTGTCGGCGCTTTGTCAGTTTCTTCTTTGCTCCGCGATGTATTGTGATATGTGGCGTGAGAACGACATAGCTGTTCGGATGTAGCAACAGTAACCAAGAAGGGCTGGGTCTTTGCAAAGGCGATATAATTCATCACATTTATTCTTAAATGTATGAACTGATTTATGTACTCAGCATAAAAAATAATTTTTCAGTAATCTGGAAATGCAAGACCCCTCAACCCTTGGTTGGTAGAAGTCTTTACTTTGTTTCCTGTCACATGTTGAACATTAAATATTATAATTGCACAGTCATGAGTTCATTTAATCCATAAAATGATTCAGTTATTTAGTGTTAGTAAAGCAATGTGAAGATATAGATTATTCCATCCTAAAAAGACTTGTTGATGCAGGAAATGATAATTAACTTTCTCCCTGGCTGGTAGATGGTAATCCTACATTGATTTATACTCAGTATAGCAATAAATAGCTTTTTAAATTTTGTTAGGACCTATAGAGGCTCAAAGACTCTCAAAAAAGATCACACTTCTGAGAAGGACAGCAAAGAAGGAAAGAAATGTACTGTATATGGTGACAGGAAATAGAAAGCACTTCCATTTTCCTAATTCTGTTATAAAGTGGCATGATCCAGTGTCTCATAACCACCTCAGCAGGGCTTTACTGTTCAATAAAATAAATGACAGCCTGATTCCAGCCAACTGGAAATCTGATCTAGAACATTTAACGTCGATTTCTAATCTTTCTTTCTTTTCTTTCTTACTTTCTGCAGTCATTCTCAAGGGTGTGATCAGCATTGTAATTTTGCAGAGGGGGGCCATTGTAAATCCGGTATTTAACTGACTTACAGCAGCCCGGCCAGTTAATAGCTAAGTGCTGACTGGTTAGCTGTGCCATCTGAGTAACCAAATGGGTCATTTGGCCATTCTGAATATTGTTGAATTCAAATGGAGTTTAATGGCAGGTGAACAGCAACATAATCAGTGTGGTGAGCCTGTTCTGACCTGTCTGTATATTAGAAAGTCCTTTTCAGTGAAAGCCTTTGCAAACGCAGGCCTGGCAGATGATTGTCTCCAGTTGGGTTATATTAAGCTAAGTAATGGGCCAAGCTTGTCAGCTGCAATGTTTGTCGGTCGTCACCATGGAGACTGATGCATTGGCTGCCAATAGTGGCTGTTTGAGAGATGTTTTCTCAGCCGTAGCGCTGCCTATTTGTCCACGTTTTCTTATTTTTCCTGAAGTAAAAAGTTTAACGGTCAGGGTTCAAGGTTTGATTTTGTCTGATATCATCCGTGTGCCCAGAGGGCTGCATTTTACAAGCAAAGAGAGCTTTTCTGTCTCATTGAAAACACACTCTTTATTTGGAGAAAGAAAGACTCTGTGTCACTTGTCAAATATGATGCACACTCGCTGACAATCGTTCTCGCAGGCTCTCTATTGCTTGATTTTTCTTTCAGAGGCTGTTTTTTCTCACACAGCAAGTTGTGAGAAGGATGTGGAGCAATTTTATAGACCTCATCAAGTCAGGGTGATTCATTCTGCCAATCTCCTGACATCCAGCGAGCACTTCTATTACTCTCACTACCCTTGAGACAGACTGAAATATCATGGCACTTCCTGTCAAAGGAAACAAATTAAGTCCAGTGAAAGTCAGATTTTTCAAGGGGCTTACATAAATATCTTTCGAATGCACAGCTGCAGGTTTTGCTTCATATCTTCCAAAACGCCACTCTCTCCTTTCCTCTGGCACTTACATCCATCTTACGGGATAAACAGTGCAGTCCCGAGGTCGTAAATCAGGAAATTTAAAGTAACGAAAGTAAGAGACAGTGATCCCTCCAGTGAAAAACATGCTCTCTGACATCCATGTAATCTCAAGTGCGACCTTGGTGCAATTTTGTGAAATATTATTGGGATTTAAAATAACACGTTTCTATTTTAATATACTTTAAAATATAATTTATTCCAGTCTTCAGTGTCACATGATCCTTCAGAAATCATTCTAATATGCTGATTTATTATCAATGTTGGAAACAGTTGTGCTGCTTAATATTTTTTGTGATACTTTTTTTCAGAATACTTTGATGAATAAAAAGTTTAAAAGAACTGTGTTTATTCAAAATAGAATTTTGTGTTACAATATACACTACCAATCAAAATTTGGGTGTCAGTAAATATTTTATTTATTTATTTTAAAGAAATTAGTACTTTTATACAGCAAGGATGTTTTAAATGGATTACAATTGATAGTAAAACTTATATTATTAGAATATATATATATATATATATATATATATATATATATATATTATTTTTTTATATATATTTATTANTTAGAATATATATATATATATATATATATATATATATATATTATTTTTTTATATATATTTATTAAAAAAAATTTTTATTATTTAGAATCCTGAAAAAAAGTATTACAGGTTCCAAAAAAATGGCTTCAACACTGATAGTAAATCAGTATATTAGAATGATTTCAGAAGAATCCTGTGACACTGAAGACTGGAGTAATAGCTGATAAAATTCAGCTCTGCATCACAGAAATAAATTCTATTTTAAAGTATATTGAAATAGGAAAACAATATTAGAAATTGCAATAATATTTCACAGTATTACTGTTTTTTTTTTCTTTAAAAATAAAACATTAAAAATCGTACTGATCCCAAACTAAATGGCAGTGTATATTTAAAAATGTAATTTATTCCTGTGATGGCAAAGCTGATTTTTTAGCAGCCATTACTCCAGTCTTCAATTGCACCTCCTTCAGAAATCAATTTAAAAAGAACAGCATTTATATGAAAAATACTAATCTTTTGTAACATTATAAATGTCTTTTGATCAATTTAATGTGTCCTTGCTGAATAAAAGTAAAACATCACTTCATAATAATAATAATAAATGTTTATTGAGCAGCAGTTTTTTGCAGATTGCAGATTTTTGAAGGATCATGTGACAGTGAAGACTGAAGTAATGGGTTCTGAAAATTCAGCTTTGCCATCACAGAAATAAATGACATTTTAAAATGCATTCAAATAGAAAACAGTTATTTTAAATTGTAATAATATTTCACGTTCTTACTGTTGCAGCCTTGGTGAAAACATTTCCAAACTTTGCCAAACTTTTGACCAGTATTGTAATTAGCATTTTTCTGTTGCAACTTTTGGTGATTTGTACAGAAATAATCCCCTTTGCTTTTTATCCCAGGTATGTCCATGCCTTATATCTGGGCGTGCAAAGCCGCTGGCGCGGGGACCACGAGCACAAACACTTCTACTGGCGTACGATGTTCGAAAACGCTGACATCAGCATGCTGAGGTTGCTTGAGACCTTCCTGAAGAGCGCACCTCAGCTCGTTCTGCAACTCAGCATTATGGTCCAGACCGGACAAGTCCTCCCTTTGCAGGGTAAGCTGATGACACCTATGATTAAAACCAGCACACCAAGTATGCTAGAAGAAGTTGGGCCTGTGCTATTTGTCTGTGTCATATTCATTATATTCATATTTTATCAGCAGCCTTGAGTGCACAGAATGTGGCAGTCAATTTTTTTTGCTAAGAACCGCCCACTTAGACAAGAAGATAGTTATATAAAAATGTAAAGTTACTTATCACATGTCTTTATTGGCTGTTATGGGCACATCTTCATAATCAGACTCCAAAAGCTAGTATAGTACAGAAGTATAAAATGTAACATATTTCAAACATTAGTTAGCTTATGTAAAAAACTAATTAAACATTAAAAACTTTATTGTTATTTGATAACAAATGTAATAACAGTAAAAATGGTAATACTGTGAAATTTTACAATGATTTAAAACTTTTAATATAAGTTAAAATGTTATTTATTCCTGTAATATCAACACTGAATTTTCAGCATCATTACTCCAGTATTCACTGTCACATGATCCTTTAGAAATCATTCTAATATTCTGATTTGCTGCTTAAGAAACATTTCTTATTAAAGATTTTATGCCACTAACTTTGCAAACATATGGAGATTAGACGGTACTTTTTCAGTAATATTAATGAGAAAATCTGTGCCTTTATTTCCAGAATTTGCACAGTGCCAACCTATCAGACTGGAACTGATGATTTCAACCCATTTTTGAGTACACTATATATCAGCCGTTCAGAAAACGTGCTGTGGGTGGACTGTGGGCGTACTGTCTGAGACTGAAACTACTACATCAGTCACCCAATCTGTCATATTGCTATCCACCAGGTCACAGAGTACAGAGTTTGACTCAATGCCTTTCCTGCAGTGTGATATCTAATTTAAATGTGACTCAATAAGAATTGTTTTAGACATTCGTTTGGCCATCATTAAGGATCAAAGTGCAATTTCACAGCATGGGTTTGCTCAGCATCTCATTTTCAATCCAAGAGCAAATTAGCTGTTTTTTTTACTGAGGATGTGATAAGTTTAACTGAACATGAAAGACGACGGGTTGCATATATGCATATTTCGACAGCCGTTAAGACACATTTTTCTGATATTCCCCTGGAAGAGTGCACTCCAGATTTTGCTGTGAATAACCGTAAAGAGATATATAACTGAAACATTACAGTAATCAAAGGATCCTTTAGAATATTAACTCATTAGATGTTCATGTCAGTGTCTTCATAATGGTGGCATCTTTAATTGTGTGGTTTAATTGCTCTAGTTTATCTTTGGCTCTGCAAAGAGGGAACAGGACATGTGATAGTTACAAACCCACCTGACAGGTGCCTTTGATTACAGAGCTGTGAGAAGTCACTGTTGCATTAGTTCAGCTCCATGGGAACAATTGAAGCCACTGTTAGATGTTCCCTGCGGAATTGTATCCAAATGTCAAACCGCAAACTGTGACTTTTATAGAGCGCTCGGAGCTAGTTAACTAGAGGATGCGATTTTTGTTTAAAAATGTCATTTAATGTGACGTCCTTCTTTATTTCCATGCTATTCGGACTAGATTTTAGCGAACAGTATTTACACTGTGGCAGCCCTACTCACATTACATTTATTCAGACTGCTGAAGGCCTCTTTTTCCAGAAAGATAAAAACGAACTTGAGGAGAGCCAAAATGTGATTCCACAACAAAGCATATCCAGTTCTCAGGAGATGAGCACGGTACAGTCAGCAGTGTCGAGAATTCTGGCAACAGTGCAAGAGTGTTTCCTCTTGGTCTGTCCTGACCTGCACTGTGAGGACTGATATTATGATTTAGGTGCTTTGCTGGGCCTGTCATAATCGCTCATAATCATATTCAGAGCAATGCGAGACGGCTGGAGAACTAGCTAATGATTATGTTTTTGCTGATTAGGAGAGATTTTCCGTTTTGACTGCTTCTGACTAAATGGGTGAGCTGATGAATGGCCAGACAGGATCCTGATTAAATATTCATGAGAGCTTCTCGAGAGCGTACCAGCACTCAAACAGAATTTCATTTTTTTTTCCTGAGAGGAATGGTGAGGTGTACTGTCATTCTTCATATACTGCACAGACTCACCTGAATGGTTATACATTGGTATAGGAGGTTTGATTTGAAATAAATTTGAAGTATTTTATTGCTCAAGTATTCACTTTGTCTTTAATGTGTCTTTTAAAATTCCTTAGAAGAAATAATAATAAAAAAAGTTCAATCTATTTTTCAATTTAAAGATTATATAGCTAACATTACTATAACAGCAGACTAAAAAAGATCAAATGAATAGAAACTAAATATGTTCACATAATATTTTAGTCACTTTGGCTTTAGTACAGTGAAAATATGAAGATTTCTTTAACAATTAATTATTAAATTATTTTTATTTTATTATTTATATTTCTATTTTTTATTTAGCTACTAAGTAGCTACCTAAGGCATGCCTACCTATATATCTAACATTACCATAACATTACCAAAATATACACTATAAATTAACAGACAGTAAATATTGTCCACATAATATTTTAATTAGTTTTGGCTTTATTACAGTGAAAACATAAAGATTTCTTTAAACAAACAAATAAATAAATATTATTATTATTATCATTATAAAAATAATAAACTGAATGTAATAAATTATTTTTATTTTATTATTTATATTTATATTTTTTATTTAGCTACTTAAGGCAGACCTCCCTATATATACTATCTAACATGAAAATTATAGTAATCAAATGAATGATCATTTAGAATATTACCTCATTACAATATTTTAAAGGTTATCTTCTGATATATAAAATCAGAAAAATGTCATTTATATATATTTTTTTATATATATAATTATTTTTTTATATTTTATTTATTATTTTAGAGACCATGCAGTGTGAAACATTAGCCAACTAGCTACTATATGTCCTCTCCAGTACACTGAAACCATCTAAGTATCCAAAAAAATGATTCATTCATTCATTCATTCATTCATTCATTATATATCCAGACTACTCATTCCTAGACCTATCATTAATTTGATACCTGACACACTCTTTGAAAGGCTGAAGGCGAAATGCATCAGTGTGCAGTGTTTCAGTCATTTTTAATCTTTCTGTTGTGATGGCCATAAAGGCTTTTTTTTTTTTTTTTGGACCAGACGAAGTGCCTTGGATTCATTTCTTGTAATAGTATATCCAAAAATCCAATTCATACTCATTCCAGCAGGGTTATTAAATTAAATTAATGTACCATGAAAAGTGACCAATTTTCTGTCTGTCACTCTTTCTCACTGTGCTTCATTTGATCCAGGTCTGTCTGCGTCAGCCTCTTTAGTGTCTCTGGGCTGGATGATGGCGTCTTATCAAAAGGCATTACGGGACTCTCGTGACGACAAGCTCCCCATGTCATATAAAGCAGTGGTGGTGCACATGCTGTGGCACCTGTTCACAGTGGGAGCCCGCGCCATGGCCTTTGCCCTCTTTGTTTCCATTTTCCAGCTCTACTTTGGCATTTTCATAGTGGCCCACTGGTGTGCCATGACCTTCTGGATCATCCAAGGCGAGACAGACTTCTGCATGTCAAAGTGGGAGGAAATCATCTACAACATGATGGTGGGCATCGTATACATATTCTGCTGGTTCAGCGTGCGTGAGGGCCCCACACGCTGCCGTCTGCTGCTTTACAGTCTCATAATCCTGGGAGAAAATGTGGCCCTCACTGCCGTGTGGTACATATATCGCAGCCCACCCACTTCGGACTTTTACGCCGTTGTGGTGGTGTGCGTAGTGGCCTGTAGCTACGCCCTGGGCACATTTTTTATGTTCGTCTACTACTGCCTGTTGCACCCCGACGGCCCTGTATCTGGAGCCTATATTGGGTGTTGCGATGTCCAGGTGGGTGCTGTTTCAGATCCTTGCGTCTCGTCGCCCACCTCCGCTCCTCCTCCTCTGGATGCGGTGAGCAGCCCGCCGCGGACTCTGCAGAGGACTAAAGGTGGAGAGTCAGTACCAGGAGGAGACGTCGGAGAAGTGTTTAAAATGAGGACCCTTAAGGCCTCGCGCACCACCGCGCCTCGGATCGCCCCAAGGACAGAAGGGCCGGTAATTCGCATCGATCTTCCCAGGAAGCAGTACCCAGCCTGGGACGCCCACTTCATTGATCGCAGGCTGCGAAAGACCATTTTGGTACTGGAAGCTGCCGCTCCTGTCACACCGAGGATCCAGTACCGCTGTCTAGGCACACCGAAGGAAGTGATGGAATATGAGACGACAGTCTGAAACATTTTACCCTCTCCAAATAAAAAATGTAATGCGTTAATGTGCAGAAAAGTCAGTTCTGTCCAGCTTTATTTGATGAAGAGGAAGAGTCAGATCTCCACATGACCCCTTATTGACTCTTGCCATCTGTGAAAGCACATGATGCACTACTGTCTAGAAAAGAGCCACCCTGTGGTGACATTAGACATTACTACAGGCTATTGGGTTTGGAGGCCAGGCAGGGGTCTGAACAAATTAATGAAAGAAAGCATTAAGGCCACAGTAAATCTACAGTTAAGGTCAAAATTTACATCCCCCTTTCAGGATCTGCAAAATGTTCATTATTTTACCAAAATAATCGGGATCATACAAAATGTATGTTATTTTTTATTTAGTACTGACCTGAGTGAGATATTTCACATAAAACATGTTTACATATAGTCCACAACGGAAAATAATAGTTGAATTTTTTTTTGTTTACTGATAGTTGTTCATGAGTCCCTTGTCCTGAACAGTTAAACTGCCTGCTCATCTTCAGAAAAATCCTTCAGGTCCCACAAATTCTTAGGTTTTCCAGCCTTTTTGTGTATTTGAACCCTTTCCAACAATGAGTGTATGATTTTGAGATCCATCTATTCACACTGAGGACAACTGAGGGACTCATATGCAACTATTACAGAAGGTTCAAACACTCACTGATGCTCCAGAAGGGAAAACCGTGCATTAAGAGCCGGGGGTTAAAACTTTTGAGCAGAACAGAGATGTGTACATTTTTCTTATTTTGCCTAAATATCATATTTTTTCATTTAGTACTGCCCTTCAGAGGCTACAGAAGAAAGTTACATGTTTCCCAGAAGACAAAATACGTTACATTTACCTTGATCTTCAAATTATGCTCTTAATGCATAGTTTTTTTCCTTTTGGAGCATCAGTGAGCATTTGAACCTTCTAATAGTTGCATATGAGTCCCTCAGTTGTCCTCAGTGTGAAAAGATGGATCTCAAAATCATACAGTCATTGTTGGAAAGGGTTCAAAGAATTTGGCAGCACCAAAGGTCTTCTTTGGAAGACCAAAGAATTTGTGGAAACTGAAGGATTTTTCTGAAGAACAGCAGGCAGTTTAACTAAGACAAAAAAGGGACTCATGAACAACTATCACTAAACAAAAAACACAGCTGTGGATCACTCAGATAACAACACAGTATTAAGAATCATGTAAACTTTTGAATGGGGTCATTTTTATAATATCAACTTTTCAACTGTTTTCTCTTGTAGACTATATGTAAAATATCTTATTCAGGTCAGTACGAAATAAACAATAACATGCATTTTGTATGATCCCTCTTATTTTGTTAAAATAATTAACATTTTTAATGATTCTGAAAGGGGGATGTAAACTTTTGACCTCAACTATATAAAGAGCAAAACAACATATCAGTGTGGTACATTGACAGCAATGGTGCTTAAACACATCCTAAACACCGTTACAAACCATTCTAGATGTTTTAAAATCTCTTGTGGCAGCTGCCGTAAACAACAGATACTGAATCTGCTTGGTTGTAATTCAGTGGGTATTGAGTAGTAGGTACAAGTAAAATGTGTGAGTCGTATGATTAAAGGCCTTAAGATTTTCTTACACTTGGCTATTCAGCATCTGAAAGGTGCGTTTCACCCTGTTCAAAAACATTTGTGATTATATGAAAGCGATTTGTGTGTTAGGTAATTGAAGGGTTAAGCACAGAATATGTTGCCTTCAAGAACAGGGATCAGACTTTGCAAGAAACCCTTTTTATGTTTAAAAAAAGAACTGGTATCAAGGTCTCTTTTCAAGACATTTCCGCTCACCTTTCAAGTGAAGAATTGCGTATCACTGAAAAATGTGGGATTTTTTTTTAATGTTCTCAAAGGACATTTGTGTCATAATGGAAATAATGGGTCTGATGCTGAAAAATGGCTGAGTGCACCTTTAAAGAGGACTGAATGAATGTTCAACTCAAGGACAAAGAACCCTGATCAAGCCGGTTTATTATATGCCTGTAATAGGAACGTATGGTTATGCCGCAGTATTTCAAACATGTCTAAGCTAGCAAAGACTACGAGTTCACATTTAAAGTACTTGTGTGAGAGCTGAAGGGACAAAAAAATCATATAGTATATGTTTACATGTTTCAAATAGTTCTCTTTTTAGGATTCATGAAAAGTTATCAGCATTATGATTATAAGATTTCATGTCATTTACATAATTTGGTGCAATAATACCCACAGATGTTTGGATAGTGAACATTTTAATGCATATACAGTATCTTCAGTCTCTTCATCAATTACTTTCACATTTTATTTAACATTTAAATGAGATAATGATACATTTGGTCATCAATACCAACTACATATCATCTAATATCATCGATGAGAATGTATATTTTTACTCGGATCAAAACAATAACTATCTTTTCTTTCTTTCTTTCTTTCAAAAACAGAGCAATGACCCTGTCATGTACAAATGACTATGAACATAGTAGTTCGCATTGATTGACTATTGGGCTGTTGAATAGAGAGAAGATGAATAATCCTTGGGTTTGTGCTGTGTTTACTGATATCATGTTATTGCTAAATCCATTAACCCATTGTAACTATATCACTTCTTGGCATAACCATTACGTATGTCCATTTGTGTTACCATGTTGGTGCTAGCTGGAACACCTCAGCACAGCCATGTACGCTGTACTTTATCAATGTGTGGATCATACTCGTTCACTCTGGTTAATGCTGGATTTTACCGTAGACACGCTAAAAGACGTTAAGCCTTACACTGCACCTGCAAGACTGTTGCTGTCGACTGTAAAAAAAAAGGATGTCGAACTTCAGCCATGTGTTTTATTTGGACAATAAAGAAAGAAAAATTGTGTGTTTACTGACCTGACCAAAGCATCAACTGAACAGGTGTCTTTTGTTTTTATCTTAATATGTAGTAGAATTATACTGCTGTGTTTTTTTTTTTTTTCATTTTTTTTTCACACAAAAATAAGCACAGCCACAAGTCTCAGCCAGTGATTTTTTTTTTATTTGCTGTATACTGCACTCACGTGGAAACCAGCTGAATAGCAATGAGAAAGGTAAAAATGTTCACGTCATATTCACTTTTGTTAAGTTGTAAACCCACTGTCAAATTTAGAGGGTATGCATTTGTCTGGACTCTGGATTAGCTGTTAAAAATAAATTCAAATAACTTGAGGAAAGATTTTGAGCAGACACTAAGGTTAATTCCCCACAAACAATGGACTAGTAGATTATGAAATACTAGCTCAAGCCTTATTACATAACAAAATGTGAAACTTCAAGTTTTGCAACATAGCAGTAGTCTCAATCATTTATTCCCTCAACAATATTAAACAAATGCATTTTATGGATTTAACACATAATGTATCATATTTGTGTATTTAAACATCATAAAGGTAATTCTTTAGTAAGTAATTCAAAGAAATATTATTGCAAGGCTATTAGGAACTTCTGATTATGCTCCTGCTGCCAACATTTTATTTGAAGAATCCGGAAATTGCTTTTCTGCATCCTTTTCTTAATCCTATTTTATTATCTCATGAGCTGTTGCAGACGTCACACTGCATATTTACATAACAGAATGACCCGTATAGATATGGTACTTTAACTCCTGAGCTGTGCTGAAACGTAGAGATTAGCAAAGGCTTATGCTGACCAGCATTGAAATATAAAGAGATTCTGTCATTACCATACAGAGCAGTGTCTAGTTAAACATTACAGTGTGAAATTGCAGAAATTAAAATTCATGATTGTGCTAAGCCATAGACTGTAGCACAGTCAAGAAAATGTTGTTTTTGTTGCTACTGTGAAGATTTTTTGCCATATTCCCTAATAATAAATAACATAGGATGAATAAAGTAGGGCACATTCTGAGTTAAGGGTGAAATTAATGCTGATTTTTCTTTAGAAATAAAGATATAATTTTATATTATATAATTACAGTTATAATTTACAAATACTCTACCAGTCAAAAGTTTTTGAACAGTAAGATTTTTAATGTTTGTAAATAAGTCTCTTCAGCTCACCAAGGCTGCATTTATTTGATCCAAAGTACAGCAAAAACTGTACAATTTTGAAATATTTTTACTATTTAAAATAACTGTTTTCTATTTAAATATATTTTAACATGTAATTTATTCCTGCGATTTCAAAGCTGAATTTTTAGCATCATTACTCCTTCAGATCCTTCAGAAATCATTCTAATTTTCCGATTTGAGGCTTAAAAAACATTTATTGTTATTATTATGTTGAAAACAGCTGAGTAGAATTTTTTCAGGTTTCTTTGATGAATACACAGTTCAGAAGAACAGCATTTATCTGAAATGATAAAATCGTGAAAAAATCGTTTGTAACTTTATAAATGTCTTTTTCATCACTTTTGATCCATTTAAAGAATCCTTGCTAAATAAAACTATCAATTTCTATAACGTCTTTCCCACAAATAAAAAAATGTATACTGACTCCAAGCTTTTGAATGGTATAGTGTATTTTAGATAAATGCTGATCTTTGGATCTTTCTATTCATCAAAGATGTACTCAACTGTTTTAAACATTGATAATAATAATACATGTTTCTTGAACAGCAAATCAGCATATTTTATGGATTTCTGAAGGATCATGTGACTGAACACTGGAGTAATGATGCTGAAAATTTAGCTTTAATCACATGAATAAATTACATTTTAAAATATATTCAAATAGAAAGCATTTATTTGAAATAGTAAAATATTTCACAATATCACTACTTTTGCTGTATTTTGCATCAGATGCAGGCTCTGTGAGCAGGAGAGAATTCTTTAAAAAAAACATTAATCTTACTGTTGACTGGTAGTGTATGTAAAAGTATTTAACATAACTATCATTCTCATTAAAAAATATATTTAGCAAAGACAGCAACAGCAACAGTTTGTCATATTTCTAATGTCCTGCTGTACAGTTGAAGCAAAATTACTGAACAAATTTATGAACCAAGACCTCTCGTCCAATCCGCTGAGGCAAAGACTCATTTATATGCAAGTGTCAGGGATTTGAACCAATAGGATCTCAGAGGGCGTGGCCAGTCCCTCAGCCGGTCTAATAGGTCTGTCTGCTTTTAGCTTACTCACAGTAGAATGGCGGCCGCTGCCTGCGGTCCTCGCGGCTGTCCGAGGACTAATTCAGCCAAACCACACAAAGAACACCTACGAAAAAGCCGGGATTCCCGTCGCAGACAAGCAGCGCTGTTGTTTCTCACCAATATATCTTTGGACGGACGACCAGTTTACAACCTAAGCAATGGAATCGTTGGCCCCAGGGAAGCCGAGAGCCGGTGTGTGGATGTCGGCGCGTCGGCGGTGACGGGTCCCCCTCTGTCGATAACCAGCAGCTACGGAACCTTCACCCAAGTGTCATCCTCCATCAGCGGGGGAGCCGTGACCCCTCTACCGAGGACTAACACGTACCCTGCTCCTCTGAGCCCTCTTTCAGCATTTAATCAAGGGAGCAGCGACGTTTTCACGGAGGATGGACGAACAGATCCTTTGTCGGTCCAGGCACCCCCGCTTTCACCGACCTCTGGACCGCTGAATCCGGTTTTAGTATCCAGTAAATCACCCAGCCAATTCCCGGGCTCTAATCCTGTGCCTGATCCCCGCCAAAGGTGAGTTTTTGTCATGCAGGTTAACAAACAATGACGCGTTATGACATTTATTCAGTGGCTGGTATTGTATGCATAAATTACACCATTCATAACAAATATGGAGTAAATGTGTGATGCAGCCTTCTTTTGTACAAGTGTTATCTGTTATATTATATTATATTATATTAACAATTATGAATACAAGTTTATATGTTTATTCCCAACTCGTATTAACGTTTTGATTTTACGGACAGACGTTTTTCTGGCCTGTAGGCTACCAATGTTTACATTCGATTATGACTTTTGAAGCAGTATTATAAACATTAAGTTACAATACGAGAAACAAAACAAAACAAAAACAAACCTGTAAGAGGAATTACTGACTTCCGCCTTATTGTCAACAACTTTCATTTTCATCTTTGAAGAGAGGTCTTGTTTTCTAGGCATGAGCTGACAGGAAATATTTCTGCGACATTTTTGAGACATGTTAAGATGAATAGGTCGGGTGGGAAATCGTAAGGATTTCTGGTTTTGAATCCTTAAAGGTTGCTGTTCTTCTGCAGTACTTTAAATAAAAAATATTTGGGATAATGAACCCAAAATCATAATGTGTATCTGTAACTATTTTGTAATCACGAAACGTAGCGTAACATGACACATATTCTTGGTCATTTTTGAGACAAAAGTAATAATTTGCAGTTCATTAAGTGAGTCAGATTAATTCAGTAGCAGATTAACTATAAGTGTTTTGACTCACTAAACCGAATCAGTCATTTGTTCATTTGTTGCGATGCAAGAACTTACTCATAGTATGACTTCCTTAGAATCAGACATTTCGTTGAATTATATCTCAGGTATTTACTGTGATTCAGAATAGGAAACGACTCATATGAGTCATTTCTTCAATACTCAACTTCAATACACCAACTGTTATGGTCGCACTGTATGTTTGTTTGTTTGTTTGATTCACTAAAAGAACTTGCTCATAAGAGACGTTCGTACGGGAACCGGACTATTCAGGTCACGCTATATGTTTTGCAATTCACTAAACCATTATAAGACTAATTCATTATTGAATTTAACTCCTTTGGGTGAACAGAGGGTTTGCACTTTTTATCACGGTTTTGTCAGTTACCCGGATGTGCGTCCATATTGGAGATACTCGGATGTAAACAACAGCATTGATTGCGTGGTTAATGTACTACGGAATTTGTTGTTCTTCTAATTTATGGTGTTTAAACCTTGGGAAAAAAGTGTGGAGCCTGCTAAATCATATAGAGGAGGACTTAGTAAGCAGGAAAGTCTGCAATATGATTAAGGCCGCAGTATTAATTAAGATATTAACTTAATATTTCACCTACCTGACCGGAAATGATGAGAACAAACACAAATGTTGTCAAGATTCTTGCCCTGGAAATCCTGGTTCAGTGTAGCCAACCACAAATGCATTTTGTTCCTCAGATAGCTTTTTTTTTTTTACACTATTCTTTTGGCAGTCTGTAGTTCTCCAAATGTTTTTCCCGGTCCGACCGATTAGTACAGCCCAAAACATAACAACAATTGACCATTTTCAGCAACAATAATCAGCAAAATTTGCGAGTTCCATTCGGTTCAGTGGCATTGTTTACGTTCAGTGCCGCCAATATGGTTGACTGATGACGCGTCGTGAAAACACTATATTAAAAGACTTAATAAAAATAAAAGACAAATAAGTCTCTGTGACGAACTGTGTACTGTCTGATAGAACAAAGTTGTTAATTAATCATTAAGAGTAACAGAAATGCTTGACAGCTATATGCAGGATAATGCGTGAGCTCTCCATCCTACTTGCCTTTCCTTTTTTCCTAGTCATTTGTAACTGTGACAACAGAGACAGTGATTAGGGAAACACATAGGACGGATAGAAGGTTTGTATGATGATACGATATCAAAACTGTCAGAGTAGATAATAAGGGGCTGCTGAATCAGTGAAAGAAGTGTAGCCTAAAGGCCATCAACCAGTCACAACAAGCGTTTATCTGCCTGTAGGTGATGTTACTCATGTGAACCTAGTCTCATGATCTCACTGCAGTACATATGTACATCATTTCCTGTTTGCCTTTCATCTCTCTCCTGTTCTGTTCCCCTCACCCTCTCATCTTTTTATGTAAGGTCTGCTGATGGACTGATGCTGGACAGGTGACCTTAAGCCTTAGTTCATAGTCAAGGGCCAAAAGATTAAGCTTTTGCTTCAGTTTAATCCATCACAGTTTTTCCTCCAAGCGTAATCAAATTGAAGCCACACGCATTTATCTCTAAATTTTATTACATTCTTGTTGCAGGACACGTAACCTCTCTGGGTCTCCAGGGCCAAAGGTTTCCAAGAAGGTGCATTTCATCAAGAATATGAGACAGTATGATACTCGAGGGAGCAGGTGAGTTGTCGGGTGTGATGTTTCGGAAATATTTCCTCTTGAGGAAGACCTGTATTTGTTAAATAGTCTGGATAGAGAAATTTAGACTAGGGGTTTTCAAACTGTTACAAGAGTTGTTTTTGAGCCTGACAAATAGTAATATGCATATAGTATCGTAGTAATGTATTTACAGTTTGACATATTTTACATGCTTACATTAATCAATACATTACATATTAAAAGAAAAGTTCACCCAAAAAATGAAAACTCACAAAACTGACATTGCTCACCCTCATGTCGTTCCAAACCTGCAAGACCCACTGACATGGACTATTTTATCGATGTCCTTACCACTTTCTGGGCATTAAACGTGGTGTCTATGTCTATGCAGGGTCAGAAATGTCTGAAATTTAGTTAAAAATTCCTTAATTTGTGTTTCGAAGATGAGTGAAGGTCTTTTGGGTTTGGAACAAAATTAGGGTGAGTAATTAATCAAAAAATTGTCATTTTTGAGTGAACTGTCCCTTTAATTTTATTTAATACATTTTATTAAAGAAGGAAAATGAAATATTTAATTTTAGCTTCTTAACTTAAAAAATGTAAACTTCTTAACTTTAGTTTTAAGAGAACTTAACTTGATTTTAAGTGGACTTAACGGTGAATGAATTTAAATTTTATTAAATATTTTTAAATTAATTCTTTGAATGAATATTTTATTTTATTTAGCAATCTTGTTTAATGCATTTGTTTTATTTTATTATTTTTCAGAAATTAATTTAAAATCTGTTCTTCTGTTAGGACTGTCCTTTATTAGCATTTTCTTATCAACAACATCTGTAGGATGGAGGCGTTTAGATATTTCCATACTGGGCTCATGTCAGATAGGGTGAATATAAAAAATAGATGCTGGTGAAGTGGATGCTGGACTGTTTCCTCAGGCAGTCAAGTTCTTTGTTATATAACTGCAATGTGCTCTCATGTTAAGTGAAACTGTGCAGCTTCTGAAGGACTCTGTGATTCCTTAACTAACTTAATAACTGTGCAAGTACTCACTGAGATAACTCACTTAGGTTCTTACACGGTCTAAATGGGGGTTAGATGTGCCTGCCTACACTGGGAACAACTGGACTGAATTAAATCAATCTTGAATGGAACCTTATATAGCACTGGCATCTTCTGAAAGCAGAACTGCACCTTGGCAAGAACGATTAAAATGTAATGAAATCAGTTACGTAAGATAAAAGCTTCCAAAAGTGTTTTCTTTTCTTTCTCCCTCTGACTTTGCTCCTCTGGTAAAATGTGGCGTAGGCCCAGTTGACTTTTGTATCCTTTATTGCATTATAGCATAATATGACTTTTATATATAACCTTATTTGGTGATGGATTTTTACACCGAGTAAGGACATGAAAAAAACAAACAAACATACAGTGCAGGTTCCACTTCCAAAAAAAGAAAAGAAGTGTTATTTTCTGATATGATCTTTTATATCACACAGAATTTGACCCCCTTTTTTTACCCGACATGCATTACATCATCAAACATGAAATCATTGCTTCACTCATATGCACATTCACCCCCAGCCTCATGACATCATCAGTGAAGTAATATGGACCCTTTGACCTCATTGAGCACATCCTGTGTCACAAGCTGCTGACCTGTTAATTGTGATGTGCCCCCTGGGAAATGTGAAAGGGTTTGTTTTGTGCTGCATGCTGTTGTGACCCATATGCACTTATGTAGTG
The DNA here is from genome assembly GCA_019740295.1 of Labeo calbasu. Taxonomy (NCBI): domain Eukaryota; kingdom Metazoa; phylum Chordata; class Actinopteri; order Cypriniformes; family Cyprinidae; genus Labeo; species Labeo calbasu. The sequence continues at coordinate 4,399 of JAHKKF010535134.1, read as the reverse complement.
TAAACATGGCTGGTGTACAGTGATGGTTTAATGTTTAGGTGACTGATGTTGTCTGTTCTGTGTGCACTTGCCATCTGTGTCCTGCAGGGTTGTGCTGATCTGTGCCAAGAGATCCCTGTGTGCTGCTTTCTCTGTATTGCCCTATGGAGAGAGTTATCACATCAGGTACAAAGCCACCACAGTCAGCCAAACATCTCATTTCATATCATGCATACCCATACATGAGAGACGGACAAATCAGCTGTTCTTTTCTTTCTGGTCTTTGAAATATGATGTTCCAAATTGAAGGACTCGTTTACTTCCTGAATAAAAATTTCCTGATAATTTACTTACCCCTATGTTATCCAAGATGTTCATGTCTTTCTTTCTTCATTTTGGTCCAAATTGCAGTTTCAGTGCAGCTTCAAAGGGTTAAATCTAGCTAAATGATCTGTCATTTTCTAAAAAAATTCAAATGTATGTACTTTTAACCATAAATGCTTGTCTTAGACCAGCTCTGCGATTATCAGGAAAATTATCAGGGAATTTTTATTCTGGAAGTGAGCTAATCTTTGAGGGATTTTCACAAAGCTGGATGTTGCACTGATTATTTTCATGTACACTACTGTTCAAAAATGTGGAGTCAGTAAGATATTATTTAAAGAAATTAAGACATTTATTCAGCAAGGATGCATTAAATTGATAAAAACTGACAGTTTATGAAAGATTTTTGTTTAAATGGTTTTTAACATTCTGTTTATCAAAGAATCCTTAAAGAAACCAGGTGTCCTCAAAAATATTAACTATTTTTAATATAATAATTAGAAGTGTTTTTAAGGACCAAATTAGCATATTAGAGTGATTTCTGAAGGATCATGTGAATAAATCACAAGAATAAATTACATTTCAAAATACATCAAAATAGAAAGCAGTTATTTTAAATTGTAATAATATTTCTCTCTATTTTTTTTTACTTTTTTTTTTTTTTCATGTAAATACAGCTTTAGCTTTAACTTCAACATTAAAATAATTGTACCGACTCCAAGCTTTTAAATTTTTTGTACTTTATGATCTTCAATTTAATGGTGTCAAATCTTGTGGGATCAGTGTTGCCAAGTCTGCATTTTTGCCACGGAATTGTGCTGCTTGATCACTGTTGCCATGGGTTGTTTTTCATGTTTGCAGGTTGAAGCAGGTTGAGCTGGAATGCATGCAAATTTTATCAGGGGAACCCTGCCAAAAATGTGTATTTTACCCCCGGAATGCAATTTTTACCGGTGGACCCCCCTTCAAAACGCAATTGGGTTGAGTTTTGAGTAGCAATTTGGTGGGTTTTGTTGTGAAAACCTGGCAACCCTGTGTGGGACCAAATTTCCTTGATCTGTAATTAGGGATTTTGACAGTTCTTGAAGTGGAAAGAAAGAAGTGCCGGTACTCCACGTGACTCTGAGTACTGGCAACATGTCAGAAGTGCTGGTACGCAAAACGCTAAAATACAGAAGTGCCAGTACTGCGTACCGGCCCACTTCAAGCACTGGATTTTGATGAAGTATGAAAGTATTTGGTAATTTGCAGAAATTAAAAAACATCCTCTCAAGTCCAAAAAGAGCATTTTTGTGAAGTCTTAAAGCTTCTATAAAAAACTGCCCATTTTTATGCTGCACTTTTCAGTGGGGATTATATTCTGAACTGAATACATAGGTTAATTTAAACTGACAGAAAATCACCAGCTTGTGTCTTTTAGAAGCAAAGCAATGTTTCACATTTGAAAAAATTAAATTTTTACATATGAAAAACCTCAACATTTTATGTCGACCTCTGGGACAATAATTAAATAATAAAAATATATGATATGGCTCTTTAATGTAAGATTTAGATGTACATAAATTACATGCATAATGTGTCATCCAGCTTTGTGCAGGACTCCAAGTGAGTGATTATATTTTGGCTTCGGCAGTCCAGAGATACAGTGATTTGTCCACCTGTCATACACCCAATCACATCATTCACAGGAATATGATTTTTATTTATTTTTCATTTTTAATTCAGTCAATGTGCTTTATTACTTCTTAAAGATGTGCTGCTGTATTAATTTAACTCTGACCCTGTTGGTGTTTTTTGCACCAGGCAAACAGCAATAAGACTGAATAAAAATATTATTTCTGTACAGGGAAATGTTATTAAATTCTGGCTATTAATAATACATCTACCCTCTGCAGTGACTCTAAACTAGAAGCCCAAAGACAGAGACACTCTTCTGGTGGTGGAGTTGATATGGTCCCTGGACTGGAGGGAGTGGAAGTGGACTTTGGAAAGGTATTCCTTCTAAAAAGATTAAGCAAATACATGATTATGTGCCTTAGAAACCTTCTTGTTTGTTTATTTGCTGGTGTATTACTATCTGTTCTAAAGCGTGATTGTGCAAGGTGCAGTACTCGGTCACTGGGTGTGTGTTTTGCGCAATGTATATGTTTGTGTTTACGCTGATAGTCCTGTAATGTTTTGCGTTGCAGACGGTATCATATGCCCGATTTCTGCTTCCAACCAATGCTTTGGTCAGGCAGAAGAGCAGCGGTCCACCAGACATCAGTACAGCTCAGACGACAATGTCTCGCAACCGTATTAATGGGCAGAAGAACTTCACACCTTCACGAATCAACAGCACAGTTGGACAAGATGCTGGTGTGTTACATGGTCAGATACACATTATGCACAGTAAAAATAGTAATATTGTGAAATATTTTTCTATTTTAAAGTTGTTGTTGTTGTTTTTTTTAAACTTATTTATTCCCAAACGTGTCCATTGTTGTAACTCTTGCTAGGTGTGGACGAGCTATCAGACTATGACCCCAACTTACTCAGTGACCCCCAGTGGCCTTGTGGGAAGCACAAGCGAGTCTTAATTTTTGCATCTTATGTGGTAAGCTCCTTGACTGAACAGTTTGAACCAACACAATAATCTCTTCCTGCATGATGCCAATGAAAAGGCTTTGTAAGGACATCTGAGTTGCAATACAGCATAATAGCGATTCATAATCCTTGAACCCAGCTTATGGCCTATATCAGATCACATCAGCATGTCATATGATAACCCTAAGGGCTCAGTATAGTCTAACAGCTAAAGGCTTGAAGCGTGATATCTTATGTATTACAGCTGACTAGGCTTCAGCTGTAAAAGTTAAATGCTTGCAACCATGATTGTTTTAGTAGCCATAAAAACATACATTATTTTATGACATCTATAATAACACTCTCCTTGTCCCCCTCCAGACAACAGTTATTGAGTATGTGAAACCATCTGACTTGAAGAAAGACATGAACGAGACATTTAAGGAGAAATTTCCTCACATAAAGCTGACACTCAGCAAAATCAGAAGGTAAAGTCATTTTTATGTAAAATGAAATGATTACCTGAGTTGTGTTGCTTTACACCATGTCTGTTAGAAAATTCAGTCGTGCATGTTTGCATTTTGTTTCTATGTTTAGATTGCCTTTGCCATCATCTTTAGAGCTGTCACTAACGATTAATTTGGTAATCGAGTAATTGGTCGATTATTCTGACGATTAATTGAGTAACTAGAATTTTTTTGGTAATAAAAATAGACCTAAGCAAACAATAGCCTTTAAAATGACTTAAAATACATATATAATAGCAATGAGACAATAATTAGTTTGAAAAAAAAAAAAATTAAAAGCAAAGAATCATATCCTTTTATTGAACAAAACTTTAAAAATACATAATGTAATATGTAAACAATATAACTAATGTACTTTATGCATTATAATAAATACCTGCAGAGGGCGCCAACAGCCTGACGATTGTTTTTTACACTTTACTGCACAATCTAATCCTTGTTTAATATTGACTAAACAACATTTAATTCAAATGTCCACGTAATGTTTATTATTTGGCCATTTCTTTAGTACAGAAATGCTGCAGCCACTGTAATTTCTTGAATATGTGGACATCAAAACGTGCAAACTCAAAGTGAGGGTTTGAACTTTTATTTTGAAATTGCGACAAAGTTAGCATATTGAGATATTGATGTATTGTCATGTGTTGGTTTATTATATCATGCAACTTTGGAAAACGATCTGATAATGCATTTCTGTAATTTTCGTACTTGGAATGCGCCACTTCCGATATTTTGCCAGTTACTCAACACAAGGATTTTTAAAACTCGAGTTCTCGAATTGAATTGAGGAATCATGACAGCCCCAATCATCTTTAAAAACAAATCTTGCAAATCTCAAAATTAATATCTATTTTTATTACTGTACATTATAACATTGTGATTCCTAAATTTTACATAAATGTGTGCGTGTGCGTGTGTGTGTGTGTGTGTGTGTGTGTATATATATATATATATATATATATATATATATATATATATATATATATATATATATATATATATAT